>JMFS01073511.1:0-26478 GCA_000699545.1 Podiceps cristatus | reverse complement strand
CCTGGCTGAAACCAGGACAAATATTAAAGTTTACGTACTTTTTTATAGAATAATAGAAAAGTGATTTTCAAAGGGAGCTGAAAAATAAATACAGCAAGATATAAGCGGTACCTGTTTTTCATTGCATAGTTCTAATTCCTCCACTAATGTGCCTTAGCTAGAACACATATAGTTATATAAATATAGATTTTTTTATAGATGTATACTATATATTATAAACAATAAATTTTACACAGCGATATATGTGATAAGGTATATCACATACACAGTATTTACTGTACTACATAGTATGTACTGCACGCTATATATAACACATTGCTACATATAGTACAAATGGATGTATTCTGTGTTTATATATAATAAATTTGTATTTATGTTACTACTGCATACATTACCATATCTATATAGAAATAGTAGGTTATATTAACATATGTTAACCACTACATAGACATACACATTTCCTGTACATAAGTACCACATGCAGTTTCTTTCTATACCTCCTTTCAGAAAACCCTATCTAGGAAAGGTGTAGGCTAATTTACTGACTTACTGTTGCTGTGTGCTTCATCTCATTTTGCATTTTCTAGTCCAAGGCAGAGACTGAACATAAGCTAGCTGCAGTTATAGCAGTGTATGATTCTGGCCTACAGTCTGCACAGGTTCAGATACAGCTTGGTGTCTGCATCCTGCTTAAAATAATAAAAATTACCATGAGCCCTCAGATGAAAAGTTGATGTATGGTTTTATTTTTTATGCTGATCTCAATTGCAGTGACATCAGGTTTTTAAAGTGTATGCACTCCTCCGCAAATGCTGCAGAAGGGAGGCACTGAAGTGATTCAGTTCCCTGTTGCAGACTAAAAAAAAAAAAATAAAATCAAAGAACCCTTCTTGGAGCACCTTCAATGTAGGAAGCCCATTATTCAAAGTAAAAATTTTCATAGCTACCCTCTAAGGGTAAGAATTAAAAATGTATTAGTGATAGCAATTAATAATTTTCATGTTAATTTCCAGAAGCTAGCAAGGGTTCAGAGCTGCACAAGCACGCATAGACGTATCTGTGTATGGGAGGGTGGTATTCTGCATTTTTCAGTGATCTAATTGTAAAGAAGAAATTAAACAAACTTATCTATCTAGCGTTTATGTGAAAGAAGTCACACATCTGGTTATTTATTCTGTGTCCATTCAATAGGGAGATAGACTGCTGGGATGTTGCATGTTATAAAATATATGTATATAACACCTTGAGGTTTTTTTAGCGATATTAACAGAAAAAGTTTTCAAGTATTATTTTTCACCAGAGAAAAAGAAAATGCTGCAAATATTGGATACTTGATGGTATTTTCTGTGAATCTGTCCACTAATTGTTTGGGTAAGTCTTCTACTGGAGTAGTCCATTACCCCCACGTGCCGCTTGTCATGCCTTTTCATTTGAGCCCAAAAGTTTGCAGGTGCTCTTCTAAGCTTAGATTCATGGGCTACATCACAGGTTGTGTCTTCTAGTCGCAGAGTCGATCTGAAGCGTGCATGTTTATGATCGCTGTTCTCGCCTACATAAGATTACATTCTGATTATGTTTGGGTTTGGGGGGTTGTTTTGTTTTGTTTTGTTTTCTCAACTGATTTCTGTTCCATAAATATGCAACTCAAACTTCTCTCATGTTCATATGCAAGCTGCTGTAGGGTGCGTGCTCCTCATCTCCATCAAATACACAGGGTATTGTCATTAAACTTATATTTGTAAATCACCTGGGCCACCTTCTGAAAGCTTTGTATCAACAATTAATCATTGTCAGCCTGTGTCTTGCTCCACCCTCATTCATACACACAGATAGCTCTGTTGCTAGCATAAAACTTTAATCCTAATTCTGTTAGTGATAGAGGTATGTATACTTCAATTTTTGTGATAAAATTCATATAAATATGATTAGACTGTAGAATTCTAATGATAAAATATAGCCAAAACACATCTTTCTGTGGAGGTCAGTTCTCTATAAGCATCAACCATGTCTGTTCCAAGCCCAATAAAATTCTTTTCTTTTACAGCTCCTGGGAACACAGAACACAGCACATTCTAACTACAGCAATAGACTCAACTGCAAAAGATCTCTATCAGGCATCACAGAGAATTTGAGGCAGCTGGCAGTTATCAGCTGAATCACATAGTCAGTAGAAGTGTAGAAGATAAATAGATAATAGAAAAGCAATCTGGAAACCTGGGAGAGATAATAAACCTCTCTTCTAGAGGGGAGGTAACAACTCAGGTAGGTCACTGATAAACTCAACTCCCAGATCAGTACTGCATCTAATAGTGCTTAAAATACAGTAGCAGTTCGTGCCTGTCAGCTCTGAAGTAGTATTCAAGGTGTTGGAAATGCAGTTTGACATAGTCAGTTATAGAAATCACTATTGCAGTAAAGTGAAGAAGGATCATACTACTGAAAGACAGCTGACCAAAATTTCAGGGACACCATGACCCTCTATTAAATTACAGTTGCCAGAATAGAAAACTAGTTACACCCCCTTCTTATCCTGCATGCAGCCGTATCTATACTGCCAGCACAGCCATTACGTAGTATTCCTGCCATACTGACTGTGGTTCTCTGTGGGGCATGTGATTTCTTCTTTGTGTAATTCCTGCTTGTCTTAAAATAACGGAATCGTTCTGTTTTCCCTACCGTGAGCACAGAGAAGAGAGAGAAAAGCCCATGTCTATGAGTAAAAGAATGCAGCATTCTTAGTAGCTGTATATTAAAATAGTCCTACAAAGCGTCTTTCTCTTCAAGTCACTCTTACAATTCTCAAATTTCTGACTATGGCAAGTGTGAAATCTTGCATGAACATGCAAGGAAACGGATACCATTTGATAACTCTTCTTGCTGGGTTCTGAGATCTTGTAGGACTATATTGGTGGTAGGGAGAGAGCATCAGGAGATATTTTTGTGAGAGTGAGCACAGAAAAGAAGTCTGTCAGTGGCATCTTTCCACCGAAGTGCTTGAGTTACTACTCTGACATCTGTCTTTATTTTGTTAACCCACTCAAGTGGACCACAGAAAGTAGCTGATGTCTGTGTAATGTGAATTCTAGTGGAGTTGAACAAAAAAAGGAGAAAAAAGAAAAAAAGGGGGAAAAAAATAAAGACTTCTGCCACTCAATTTATTTTGAATGATGTTTTTAAAAAAATCTGTACCGCAGGAGTTATAAATCATTCTATACCTTTACACTGAAAGATATAAACCAAGAAACATGCGTCAAATATTTTTAGAGTATTAGCTAATACTATTAAAGAAAGTCCTAACCAGGAAAGCAACGTATTATATTCACAAAATCCACTAACAAACTTTAGATGTACCCATGATACTGATTGTATAAATAATGTGTGTCCTTTGAACAGTCCTCTCTGTAATTCTTAAAAAGTAACATGGTTTTTTTTATGCATTGTTTTAATATTTATTTTACTGTGCCACCAGGAATGAATTAATTGTGTGCCTCTGTAAATTCTGCCTCTAAATAGTGATTGCTGAGGGTGGTTTTCTTTTTGTATCTCATTCTATGACTGTATAATAGTAAGACGAACTGGAACATGTTGTCCAGAGAAGCTGTGGATGCCCCATCCGTGGAAGTGTTCAAGGCCAGGCTGGACAGGGCTCTGAGCAACCTGGTCTAGTGGAAGGTGTCCCTGCCCATTGCGGGGGGGGTGGGGGGGGGGGGGGCTGGAACTAGATGATATTTAAGGTCCCTTCCAACCTGAACCATTCTATGATTAGAAGTTTAAAATGACCGCATGCTATTTTGAGGCCTGATTCGTCTTTCCATTGTGCCAGCATAATCCTAGTAATAGACTCTGGGCCAGTCTAGATCCATTTTTTTGTATTACTTTCTCAGTTCAGATGTTATACAACTGGAAATTATTACCATTGTGTTATAAGATACACTTAAATTTGTTAGATTACAAAACTTTCTAGGTAGCAGGAGAATTTTCTTTCTGACTTACATATTTTTATTTGGTTTTAAAAGAAGATGAAAGAGAAATAACAAAAAAAAAATCTGGAATTTGCAAAAATATTTATTATATAAGGTGCCTGTATATCACTAGTTATCAGCTGACAAGATGTTGACAACATGTTGTCCTAAACAATGCAAACAGTACATAGGGAATATATGGAGCTAGAAGTAAGAAAGCATCACTCCCAGAGAATTAGGAATTAGCATCAGGACAGAAAAAGGTCTTATTTTACTTTTTTTCTCCATCCCATGAATCCTTTGAATGATTTGGGTTTTTTCTACACTGTGCTCCAGATTCAACAGGAAAAGTGGAGAACTGATAGTTCAGCTCCGTCTCAGGCTAAATAACTCTGAGATTTAGGTACAGGAGGTATAAACAGAGAGACGCCTTAGCATCTCTCTCTGGTGAAGTTCCCTGATTGTGCGTACAAGGAGGCACCCTTCATTACCTGGTTGTGCTCAAAAGTCAATTCAGCGTTCTGAATCTCAAGGGATGAAGGTGTTTATGTCTATTGTGTTGAAAGCACTGGACTGTGATTGAAATTATATATGAAGAGCTTTTAATTTTTGCCTTTATGTCTTCTCGTTAAAAGGCTTTACTTCGCAACTCTCCTCTGGGAAAGTCACATTTTTCCAAAATGGGTAAAACCTAAGAAACAGAAGTGTGTTTTCATTATTAGTACTTTGCATGCTTCAAAACTGTAAAAATTAGTATATTGTGTATTTATTTTCTTTACTGATTAGGTCAAAAATGTAGTTTTGCAAGATAAAGGAATTATAAAAGATTTCACATGTAGTAATGCGTTTAAGTTTTGTGGTCTATATACCTAATAGGTCCTTCTCCCAACACACAAATCAAGACTGGGAGACTTTTGAAGAAGAAACCACACAATATTTATGTGTGTGGTTCTACAGGGAAATCCAAGGAAGCAGAATTCAACTGTCCTTTTGGGAAAGGCCTCTGACTGCTAACCCAAACCCTGTTTTCCCCGACAGATACATGGCATGGCAGATACATGCTTGCAGGTGTTCGCATATGTGCTTTTACTTCTTTTTGGTGACTGTTTTATTCTGTAACAATTAGGCTTGCTGGAGCTTCCACTGGTGCCCTGGGATCACCCTATTCTGTTTTGGTTGGTCCACAAAATCAGTAATAAAAATTTCTTTCTTCATGTTTTGATTTTGTTGAGTCATTGTCTCATTGCCAGTACTGTCTTTAGATGCACAAGTATGACATTTTGCATTGAAATTTCCACTTCTTATCAAATGGCTTGAATTCTGCAGCAGTTTATTGGGTGAGACTTCAGTGGAGATTAAGACGCCTTAGGCATCTATATGGAAGTGCTCAAGTATAAGCTGTATGTCTAAACTCCTGTTCTAGACAACAGAGTCAATGCAATCTGTGGAGCCTACTCAGTGCCTGGTCAGCTGATGAACCATGTTTCAGAGTCAGTGGGGCAGTTCTCTAGGCTCCACCTGAACACAGAGAAAAAAAAAAAAGGCATCTTGTAAAATGTACTGTCAGTTTCCGTGTCTTGCGGTTCTCTAAAGGACACAACTCCCAGAAACTGGAAAAATATTCTACTTCAATCATTACATTTCTGATAAAAATAGTAAGAAGAACTTACCTGAGTTTTCCCAAAGATAAATTAGGATTCTGTGAAATTGTTAAATCTTCTCTTGTCATTTGCTGTGACTTGCAGACATCACATGCCTATATACTCTAAACTGGAAACACATATTTGGCCACTTAAAAGGAATCTTGGGTAGTCTTTGGTTGCCTTTATTCTGAAAATGTTTATCAATGTAATGATGTCAGTTTTTTAATCTCGGGTTTATTCAATTCATTTAATAGGATTATTTGAGTTGGTTGCCTGTAATAATGGGAGGCTGCATTTGTTGATGCAGAAGGTTTCTCTGAATTCTGTGTCTGAGTATCTTACCTGTTCCATATGAATAAAATACTTTCTTGTAAATATAGTTTTTCTTTGGAGTGGTTATATATATCAGGGGCAGGGAAGTCATTTGTCCCTTAGCCTAAAGATTTTTACTTCTCATAGCACCAACAACCAGTTTTATTTTAGAGCATCAGGTTAATCTGAAGATCACCAGCTAACATACCAGAGAACAGGTTTGACTCCAACCATCAAATAAAAATGGAAAGCCATAGCAAAGGACACAACCCAAGTTATGGTAGGACTAAGGTTACACAGGGTCGCTACTGACCCCAGGACAGCTACAGAGTCAGCCTAGATAGCTGCAGAGCAGTGGCAGCCACCCAGTGTTCCTGAACAGATGAAGGTGAGGCCAAAAGGAGGACGACTTAGATCTCAGGTGTTAGCTGCTCTAATATAGAACAAACGTGCTATACGAGAACCTTAGGTACTGTGACAAGAATTGCAGCAGCTGGTTGGTAACAAAGTCCTTGAAGCTTCTTGAGCAGCTTTTCAAAAAGAAATTCACATAACGAAAGCATTTTAAAAAGATTAGTTTTTGAGACATATTTATTTGTAAAAAATGTATACACTAGGTACATCATAAACAATCTTTGCCCTCAAATACATCTATAGAGTCATTAAAGAAAGGCTATAACTTCACGGACACATTTCAGTTTATGCAAAGATAATCCTAGCTATCCTTCTTTGGTGGGGAATTAGGATTTTTGAGGCCAAGTATATTGTTTTTAGTATCCCAACTAGCCCACTCTTAATGATGGTATACTGTGTCCTGTGTACTTTAATTGTTCTTTGAATAAACAAAAACTATTTATGAAAGCCCTGTTTCTCTCTGAAAGGACATTTTCAAATATAATCCATAAACTGTGCACATCTCCACTGTCTGAAAAGGTTACTTTTCCTATCCTATTTATAAAGCATATTAATGCTTTACAAAATAGTTGCATGCCCTGACACAAAGGCCTGGCAATTGAAAACCAGACAATTAAACAGCTCAAAAAGGAGAAGAAAGGCAGTACAAAACGATCTCTGCAGAGAACCCATAGCTGTCTGTGACCCTCCCCATTATTCTGTGTAGGATGTACTCAGGTAGTTTGGATTAGCCATGGATACAGATGACGTCAGAACCAGTCCTCTAAACCTTTTCAGTTTTCCATTATGAAAATATGCTATAGAGCTGTGGTGTCAGGTATGAAACAACCCCTTACATATTTTTTTTTTTTTTAACGTCAATAGAATTATTTCTCATGAAGCTTTAAGACATATGTGCTGTATACTATGCACATTTTTTTCCTCTTTAATCAAAGAATCTTTCCTGATAAGGGCATCCTTTCTCAAAGTACTTCTTAAAATAGAATAGAGTGATGCTGTGGATAGCACTTTGACATTGAAGAAAACCAGGGAGATGCAAACAAATTCTAGCAAGCCTGGAAGTGGTGCCTGTATACTTCAGAAATGGTTTGACTCATTAGTAGATTAATAGGCTGCACAGAGAGCTGAATCTTTGAAAGAAGTCAGTGAATTAAGGGCAAACTATTACCCTGTAGCTCCCATTAGCCTGCACATTAAGCAGATAGATCTACAGATATTTCTGTTCCATACAAATCACTGGAACAATGGATATAGGTTTTAAATAAAATCAGCATGGCCATAAAATGGAATGTAGGCACATTTTACAATTACTGAAGTTAGAATGGCCAAGGCTTTTGAATACAGCTTTGTCAGGATTTTTATTCCTAAGAGCCTACCACAAATCTGAGGTAGCTGAACATCACAGACTTTAATATGGTCATTTTTTGCTCAGTAATAATCCATAAAACCATTTGACTTTCATGTAAAAATATATTTTGATATCTCTAATAGAAAATGAACCTGATCTTTGCTGAGGGTAAAAGAATGGGTAAGATGACCTGTCATCTATGATTGCAACCCACTGTTCCCATCTTTTATCTTTCAAACAGGTATCAGTTGGGATGACAGACACAGCAGTCCCTTCCAAAGGGTTTGTACTGTTCTGTGTGTGCAGGAAAGTCATAGGTAAGGGCAGAAAGGTCCCAAACACTGCACATGAAAGAGATGATTTGCTGGGGGGAGCCTCTGCCAGGCACATTTTGGATTTCAGTTACTTTTTTGGGGGGTCTCATATGACCAAATAACAATTATGCAACGTAGCAGCTATATCTGAGCTAAGCATCTAGGCTACCCTTATTCTCAGAGGTTAGAAGTAGGCATCTGAAGGACACAGTGAATTTCATCAAAAAGGTCTAAAATGGGACAGAGGAATTATGTTCTGAAATTGCCCATTTGTCTCTATTGACTACAAAGACAACCCTGGGTGTTAGTAGAGATAAAAATATCTGCATTTTAAAAATCTAAAGTTAAGTGAAATGGCTTCCATCCTAGCTTTTCCTTTTTTTGCATATTACCATGCTTTTTCAGGGAAAAATTGATCAGTGGATACAAAACAGATTTATCATACTGCCTTTAGTTGATTTTTGACTGCTCAATAGTTCATTATATCCACTCTGTTTGTGTTCTGTAGTACAATGACTTATCACAGGCTTCCCATTTTGGCTGATAGTTCTGTACTAGCTAAGCATATTATTAACTAAGCTGAATAAAAACAAAAAGCCATTAAGTTATGGATGAGAACTTATGAATTTCCAGACTAATGGACTTTCTCCTATAGTCACCAACACTGAGCAATGACAAGGTTGAGAAAACATGGGTTGTGTTGTCTTCCCTGATTTTACTTTAGATGTAGTAAGAGAAATTTCATCCTGATTCTGCCAGCGCATCAGCTTAAGCCCCTAAACATAAAGACTTAAAACTTTGTTGGTCAGTTCACTATACTTTAACTGGAGATTACTACTTATACGTACTGCATATGGATTATTACTTGAAAAGCGTGCTTTCAATAGATCCTGTAGTGTGGATGTAACATCCAACAAAAGTGAAAAAATAGCACAGTTTTGCTATTCTCATGTTGTGTAGGGTATAAAGAATCTACTTACAGATGGTTTGAACTCCCATAAAGCGCTGCAGGAGCAGTAATGTTTTATGTATTGACAAGTCCAAAGCTATGGCTAATGAACCCCGGCTGGCAATGCAGCTACCATAGACCTGCCCATAGCTGGCAACTGGTCTGTGATATTCATGGAGAAGATATTTTTTTTTCTGCATGCAACATCTCTTTGCCAAGTGTATTCAGATTTGGCGCAGGCAGAAATACTTGAGGCTCAGCTATTTTCTGCTTTGACAGAAAATATTGGTGTTTGGTGCGTTCTTTCTCCCACGTATGAAAACTATATGTTCTCTGTTTCTTACAGCCCTCATCAAATACTTCGCTAACCATAGTTACAAAAATACAGTAAAAGAGGTAATATTCATTAAAAAAACCCTAGCTACCAGTCTTCTTGTAGTGATACTGATCATTTAGAATTATCAAATAAAATAAGGCATGATTTTCAAAGAACCAAATTGGATGTATAAATAATGAATTCAATTTTCATTTATTTGTCAGTGAAAGGAAAGATGGAAAAATTATAGACATTTGTTTTGAGTAAGCACAATGAGACTGATTTGTTGTTTAGAAACCAACACTTGTGTTTTGTTATGCCTATATGACTATACAATTAATTTTACATCTTAGAGAACTGTGTTCGTTTAGTTCTTTGTCATACATTCCTGTTAATATCCTGAATGAAGGGAATAGAGTGGCAAAAAATGTAAGAAAAAACACAAACAGCTCCCTGACCCCCCCCTCCCCCCAAAAAAAAAAGACCACCAAAAGTTCCAATGGTCAAAAGTTCTCTCTATATTGGGGTAATATTTGGGATAATTTATTAGTGTTTATCTGAGTGTTTAATTTTTGTGATGTTATGGTAATGTTTTTATTGTGAATGAAGTCAGAAGTGCCCAGATTAACAAAAGAGTGCTTTTCTAAATCTTAATAATGAAAGATCAATAAACTATTCTAAAATTACTTATGCCAGATCTCAGCAATAATAGAGGAATATAGTTTTCAATTCACTTGTGTACTTCAGCACATTTATGTCAATGAGACTGATTATGTTTTAAGGCTGTGCAAATAATTGATTCTTCAGTTTAGCTTCTGAAATAAGCAATAGAAATAATTTTTATTCTGGGAAGCCTGTGTTTTGTGTTTTCCTTTTTTTTACTTTAGGCCCCAGATTGATAAAAAAAACATCAATTAGTTTGAGATCGGCATATTGTGTGGCCTTGTACAAACAATTTTCTTGGAACACAGGTAAGAAAAAGCAAAGGAGAAGATGGACCAGATCCAGACAAAGCTGCTGGAGAAAGCCACATATTTCTTTCTGCTGGAGCATTAGAGTGTCCACCTGCGTTGTTCAGGCTAGGTTTAATTTTCAGTTCACCTTTGGGGAATTAAAGTTTTAACTCCTCTAATCCTAACTGCCAAGCTGTGAATGGTTTTGTAAAGAGAAGAACAATTCTAACAGAAGTAACAGAAGGCTTTTTTTTTCTCTCTTCTCAGCATTATCTTCAGAATATCTATAGCCTTGGAAGAAGCTATTAATTTAAGATGTGAAATAAACTGTTTCAGATTCCTACCCTCAATCAGAAAGAGAACAGGTTTGAGTTCAGACAGGCACCACAACAGGCAGGGTGTGGAACAGGCAAAGGCTGGGAAATCCATGGACAGGATATCTGCGTGTTGGAGGGACTCCATTTTGTATAAGACATCAGCGCTGAGTCAAGAGCAACAGCTTGATAGTACTGGGTTCAGGAAACCTTTCAGGAGTCACTGGATTTAAAAGCACTGATACAAAACAGCTCAGTAAAAAGTAAGTAAGATCTCCCATTTCTGCTTTGTACTCTGGAGTTAGGATCCTAAGGTAAGATCTGGGACAAAGTTGAGAATTTAAGCAGAGACTGCCATATTTTGTACAAATGTCAGAAGCACTAGACTGAACAGGCATTAATGATAATTCTATGTTTGTGTGTAATGAAATTTTCAAAATTCTGGCAATAAGCACATTTGGCTTGCACTTGCATCATTTTGAAGTGACTAAAAAAGCATTTTTTGAGGAATTTATACTTTGTCAAATCATCATCGTCATCTCTACTCATCTCTGCTCATCTGACAACAGCCTTAGCCACAGTCCTTCAATGCATTAGGATGGAGCAGAATTAAAGGATACCATTGGGAACACTTGGCACAATGAAAGTGTTTGATACAGGTTAGGTTTCATTTTGCATCATGTTACTAAATTACTGCAGTTACGGGAAAGGGGAGAAGAACTATTTCTCATTTCTCAAATGCATGAAATGTTAGAGTTACAAAATTAAATTGTTTGATTTAAAGAATTTAAATGCATAAATGCAGATTCAAAAAGAAAAATGTTAAGATGCTGATGCCTTGCAAATTTGGAATATGACTGTATGAACAAGGGCAATTTGGCAACACGGCAATCACTCCCTCGAGTCCCTGGCTCATGGGGTTTAGTGACTTCCCTGACTCTATTTTTGCCAGATTTTGTTTTCTTCAATATGTCTCTCAGTGTATTTCATGGACTGAGCTAAGGGACGTCAGTCAGAATTAAAACATATCCTATTTCCTGCCACATTAGTACCTACTTAATAGAAAACTCTCCCTTCTCTCTGTCCCATCTACACATACACACACACAGAAAATTAAGAATAGGTGGTTTTACATAACCTGTTGGTTTAAAAGTTTGTAGATGGAATTAGAGCCTGGGTTAAATCAAAATGAATAAGAGGAAACGAGATTGTTTTCACCTATAATGTTACATATACTTGTTTTTGAAAGAAGGAACATGAACGATATAAATTATACTTTTTTAAACTAAAGAAACTCCTGATTTTGCAGTTTTGAGGTTTCTAGGAAAGTCATCAAAGTGTCTTACTGAGAACCTAAAATTTTGTTGAGAGGAAGTGTGCATATACAGCACCACTGGATATTTGCTTTTTGTAGATCTCAGAAACAGGATTTTAAAAGATATGTTTGGCAATCAAGTTCGATCTCCTGCTATTGCTGACTACAGTGTTATAGTAATTTCTAAGATTTAGACATTTATATTAACATTAACTTATCTTTCCCAGAGTTCCTCAATATTTTCTTCCCACAGTTCCTCACTTCAGATGGTTCAGACGGATGCATTTCAGAACTTCTCTCTGATAAGTCTCATGATCTCTTTATACTCAAATGGGATACAATATCAACCATATTCAGTTTTTCTGTTCATAGCCAGTTCACTCTCCTTATTCACATATTTACCTTAATTTGACAATGCTCCTTTTAAGTTAAGCTCTGAGTTACCTTTTGAAGATACAAATGTTTGGGGTTTTTGGTGGTGTGTGGGGTTTTTTTTTGTTGTTTTTTGGGGGTTTTTTGGTTTGGTTTTTTTTTTTCCAAGCTGCAAGTTGCTCCCTGTAATGAATGGTTTACTAGCTACTTATTGACTTAAGAAAAGATAAAACATATTTAGTCAAAGAACTTGGGATGTAAATTGCACAATGTACTTAGATCAATCTGTCCATTAAGAAGTGTACCAATACAAGCTTCTTCATTAATTATGGAGTTTATACTGGTTCTTGATTGAGACCATTCACAATGATAGTCAACCATTAATTTAATAATAGTCTTGGGGTGACTCATGCACACAACATAAAAATGATGTCAAAAAACAAACAGCTATTCCCTCCAAAGCTGATAATCCTTTGGTGCATTTGCAGAGGCCAGGCAGCTTCCTTCCCAGCACATTTTTTTTTTTTTCCTCCTATTACGAAACACTTCTTATGAAAGCCAAGAATACAATTCTGATCTCCTTCAGGTCTAGGTTCCCTATTCCCTGCAGCTATTCAGATAGTATCCTTTATATTATATTGATGGAGTAATGTCTTCTGCTATGACTTTTAGAAGGGATTTTCCATGATGCTCTTAGATTGAATTTTGGGTTCCCTACTTTTCACACCTGAAATAGATCGAGATACCTAAATCTCAGCACATACTCTTCAGTGACATCTAACTCTGTAGATGTCTGTATTCAATTATCACCTCTCTGTCAGTCTAAAGCTTTGTACATATGTGTATGACTGCAGAATTACTTTCTCTTGAGCAGCATTGCCTTCTCTACATCTGAATTCCGTTATGATTTAGAAACCTAAAGACTGTTTCCCAAAGGATCCAATCTAGTAACTGTATATTGGACAGTCTCATGAACTGGCAACAGAGTTCAACCCATGCCAAGCCACAACCTCTTCTTTCAGAAACCATGTTTGGGAAAAGATGTGATTACTGTGGTGTGTGCTCTTGGCGTGTTGTTTGGAGGTTGGAACATTCTGACGGAAGGCAATATACATGGGGTTTAATCATTGCTCCCTAGATAATTTATGCACATTTAATTAGGTTTGGGATTAAACCAAATAATAATAATAATAACATAACACAGCATTAGTTATTCACCCAGTATAGAGTAGATCCAAAACTGAACTTTCCAGCTGGGTGCTTTGGGTTGCACTGTCAGCCTGAAGCTAAGCTATAGCCTTGTGGTAAGGGCATTTGCTTGAGATATGAAAGCTGCAGATTTCAGTTTGCTGGAGCTGAAGGGAAATAAATAATTCCCTGCAGTATATTTATAAAATGGGCTGCATACAAAGGGTAGGTAGCATCAGCTGTGTCTTAAAAAAGGTGAGCCCTGCTTGATTGTTTATGTGTTTAGCCTAAGGAAAGGACTGAACCCAAAATGGTTAGAGAAGCCTCTTTAGACTCAAAAAAAAAAAAAAAAAAAAAAAAAAAAAAAAAAAAAAAAAAAAAAAAGAAAGAAAAAGAAAAAGGAAAAAAAATTATCAAACATACCTATTAGCCTTCCTCTAGACTTCCATACTGAGAATGTGTGACCCATGAATAGCTAAACCTTGCCAAGTTCAGTAGCTTTCTGCATCATCAGTAGCACTGTCCTGCGTCCTCACACTGGCAACAGCCGGTGACACCTGTACTTGAAAACAGGCAAACCTGTAAACAGCCAGGAGCACTCTGCAGCTCTAAGGCTGACTGATACAGACTGGCCACATCCATGCAAAGGTCTTGACCTTAGCCCTGTGCCTGGGATGGTATCCTTGGTTCCATAGGTATAATATTGACTTTTCATTTTGTTTTGAATTTTTTTTTTTTTTTAATTTCCCGTTGAAAGTGTTTGAAATAATGAAAGGACATTGCAGCCCACTGGCATCTGGTTTTCAGAGCATGTTACTGAGGCCATCTGTTGTAGGTTCTGGGATGTCGTTGACAGGGCTTGTGCATGTATGTGAGGTAGAAGGCTTGATGGAATAGTGCTGGAGGTGGGAGGGATGGGTAGTAGGTTTGTAGGGGCCATCAGGGTGGAGAAATCTCTGAGTGCAGGAGTGGCTCTTGGTTCGTGCATTTCCAAGCAATTTCTAGGAGAGTGCTAGAATGTACAGGTGAAAACCATGCCAGAGAATATGTTAATAATTAAGTAGTAGAAGTGGTTGGGTTCAGGGTTTGAGCTTGCTCTCTAGTTCTATTTTATTTAGCACTGCAGATATAGCTAACTGAGATAAGGTTTTACTGCTGGGCTCATTTTCCCCTAATCCAAAAAAATGTTCAAACATGACTAGATAAGAAGACAGAGGCAGATAACATCGTACTGGTTTCAATAACAAGGATTGAACAAAGGTAGCAGAAAATACTTGCTTTTCCAACTCACAGCTGAAGTAAACTATGATTTTACTCTCTGCTACAGATACATGTTTAGTGGACTTTATTAGAATGGGAACACTGCAGGGACACAGAGCAGAAATAGAAAGTAAAACAGGAAAACAGATCATAGAGGTGCAGAGAAAGAACTATGAACATGTTGTAAACCCAGAACTACAGAAATGGGTAAAGAGGGCTCTTAAATAGGACTTTCATAAATACAACAAAGATTGCAATGACACCTTCTTCCTAGTCCCACAATAGATCTTTAAGAAGGGCTATTGATGTCCTATTGACGTACAATGGGATACTGCATTTTATTCAGGTGTTTGTTTTAAATAGAAAAGCAAACTAATAAGTTAGTCTAGAGATATATCAGTAAGCAGCAGAATTGCTTGTTTTTTAAAAATTATCTGATGCGTCTTTGGCCAACACTGGTGTCCAAATAGATTTGTCTTAAAAACTATGAAAATAAATGTCAACCTGTTTCTTTGAAAGATCTTGAGACAATATCTTCATAAAGTATAATAAAATAATAACTATCCAGATTCTTTCAGAATATAAACAAGGAAGGACGGCAGTTTAATTACTTTTTATTGACTTTATGGATTTTTACATTATCACTTTATTCTGAGTGATGATTTTGTAGACTACCAAATTATTCTTATTCTTACTATTACTATTATTTGTATATATTTGGTTGAAAATTATTTTAGACCATTCACCAATGACAACAGAAATGACAAGAGACTTTGCAGTCGGGAGGTTTACAAAGCAAAGTAACAATACTTATTGTGTAATGTGATACCTAAAGAAAAGTCAAATAATTGTAATTATATTAAAATTCATTTATAATAATGATTTAAAAATGCAGCATATGAGTGTTGCTCCTTGAAAAATAGTCTCTTCCCATGTCATTTTCCTCACAACACTTCATGCTGTTGGGTTTGTGTTGTATTTATTTAAATGAATGTTAAATATTTTTTAAAAAAATTATAGGTGATTATCAATTACATGCTCATACTCTGTATTCCAATAAGACAAATTTAGTGCTGAGATCACACCCTCTACCAGATGTATTGACTACAGTAGAAATGCAGACCTGTAAAGGACTGAGCTGGCAGATCATTCTCCATGCAGTGCTTTTGCCTTTCAGTTCAGTTATGATTTTTGAGAGTTACCATGAGAGGTACTTCACAGAATAATGGCCTGAAGTGAAGAAGTGCTGATCAAGCCTTTTGTCATTTCAAAGTAAATCATCAGCCCGCTGTTTTTAGAATCCCATGGACATGGCTTTATAGTGTGACTCTGAGAAATAGTCTTTCTAATTTTTCAAGGATATAAGCAAACCTGTGAGAAGTGTTTGCTAAGAAATCAAGAACCCAAGTTGGGAAAGAGGGATAAGGTATAACTTTAACGCATTTATTTCCTTTGACTATCCATGCGCTATAACTCTATCTACTTCTGGTAAGAGCACTAGCCTATTATTTTTTAGTGCATTGGCAGCCATATAAAGCTGCAAAAGTACTGAATCATGTACATTATTGTCTAGCAAAGATGACAGTGGGAAAAGCTTGAATGGCAGCTCTAGGTCCTGCGTTAACATCTAAAGACAAAGATCTGAGAACAAATCTATCATAAGGGCTTTGTACCATAAGGACCTCTCTTTCAGATCATAGCACAGAGGACTGCAGTCATGTCCTGATGAACATGAGAAATCTAGATCTCTGCTGTGAGTAGAAGAAATAGTTTTGTACTGCTTCTTCCAATGGCAGGTTACTTGGATGAAACTCAGTAAACTTAAGTGCAGTGTGTTTATACTGTAGCAAGAGAGAATGGCTTGTACTGTGGTCAGGCAGTCTCCACAGGTAGTGGTGTTTGACAGTGAAAGTAGGAAAACCCTGCTCTGTCCTTGCAACTTAAAAGGCAGGGAACATGCTCAGATGAGGTGTACAAATATCACTGTGGGTGAAGCAAGAAGGCCAAAATGCACTGACAAGGTCTGGAAGGGGTTGCTGTGGGGGACATGGTGATGAAATGTCCTTTGTATTAATCCTCTTCATCAAGGAAAGAATACACTTCACACAACAGATGTCTCGACTCAAGGTGTTTGGGAGACTGAATCCCTTGTCAGGCAAGTGTGAATCATTTTTGGGAGAGAGAAAAAGCAGGTTAATAAAAAGGAAAGGGACAGGCAGTGCTCAAGCTCAGAAAGATGTTTATCTGAATGGTAAAGAGCCACATGTGACCTCCGCTCCATGTGATTCAGAGCAGAAATTAAAACATCAGTCTCATTCTGTCTTTAAGAGCAGAAATCCCATTTTGGAAAACTCCAATGAGGAGAAATTGTTGTTATGTAAAACTGTGTAAATAAGCCTACTTATGCTGTAGCTTCACTTCCATGAAGTATGAATATGTGGATATGGACAGCTGCTTTTTGTCAAAGAAGCCTAAACCAGCCATACACCTAGAAGACATTGAAATTCAACCTGAACTTCAGGTTTTACTAGTTCCTCCGAGGCCTTTTACAGATACAAAAAAAAAAAAACAACAAACAGTTTGTACGAAAGACGAGCTACCTGATCATGTTCAAGGTGCCCATCAGTTTGGACTTGCCAAAGGCAGCCACTTGACACTGCTCTTCAGTCTATTGTCAGAAAGAAACTTTCCGTCCAGCTGAATCTCAGAACCTTTGCCTCCAGTGGCCTGATTTGCTACGTGGCTCACTGGAACCAGATTGATTATGCAGCCCTACCACTTCATGGGGGACAGCTCTATTTCTCATTTGATCTAGGCAAAGGAAAAGCAGTAGCTTTTTACCCTGATGTTATCAGTGATAGGAAATGGCATATGGTAAAACCACAATATGTTAAAAGAAAATGTATCATCATTGTGGACAGACTGGAATCGGTAGCAGTCAGTGCTCTGGGAGATGGTAGCAATTTGGATGTGGAGGGGAAGCTCTGTGTGGGAGGACTTCCCTTAGACTATGTGCCAAAAAATTTTGGATTTTTTGTAAATTAAAAAAAAAAAAACAAACAACAACAACAACAACAACAAACCACCAAAAAAACCCCCAAACCCACAGTTGGACACAATGATCTTAAAGGTCCTTTCCAACCAAGGGATTCTATGATTCAAGGGATTCTATGAATTTGGTACATTTTTATTTCTTTATCTTATTTTCCAATAGTTGTGGTAAATTTCCTGGCATTTTTCCTGCTTATATGGCTGTACACCCACAACTTTCTTTTGCTAGCTAATAAATCATCTGAAGTATCACACATCACAGGTGCTTTATGTGTTATGGCCATACCTGAGGAAAGCATTCAATGGATGTGTCTCAGTGAAAAAAGGAGTGGCCCTTTCACTTCAGAAATGTAAAGTGAAGATTTTGTTTGCTTCCTGTGTAAGATAACTGCATTCTACAAATAATTTTAACCTTTCTTCTCGTAGATCATAGATCTACCATTATCTTCTAGAACCTCCTTATTTTGTAATTTGAATTTCATCTTCAAGGAAAAAATGTATAGGATCAATAACAGTTGAACTCATTTATTTAATAAATTGTGAAAACTACAGAAATAATAATTTATACTCAAGAAAAGGCTGAGTTTTCTGGTGAGCAAGTTAACAGTTCCTGTTGCTAAGGATTGAATTTCTATCACTACAGGCTATATTAACACAGTATTAGTATATTGTAAAAGCTGTGAATGCAAAGCTTCATATTAAACATCAGCATATTTTATGATATAACTTTTTATCTGTAACTTTTCTAATTTGGTAATGGAGCCTGGTAATAGTAAAAAATACCAGATAGGTAATAAAAGCAATAAAGAAGCCAAAGAATGGGTACTTGGACAGAAAAAAAATCTATAAAATAATTGCTTACATAATAATGAATTCAAACAAACAATTCCATAACGATTTTTTTCCTTCTGTTTGTTAATTGCTTCCACACATGAAAAAGAAGAGTATGATATAAAGAAAAGGACAAATATGTCGATGTATTTATAAACATTATACCAAAATGTTTCTGCAGCTGATTCTGAGCAGCTGCAGAATGATCTAGGTATCTGAATGTTAAAACTGCAGATGAAATGCAATACCAATGATTGCACAGAAATGCACGCGGAAAGAAAACCAATCCTAGCTATAGGATTCAATATGTCGTGCATCAGTGTCACTGTTTCCACTTGGAAGGAGATCTGGGCGGCTTTTTGGTTAGTTCTCTGACAATCTGAGCTTGATGGTCAGTAATGATCAGAAACTAACCTCAGTGATATGAAGTATTAGCAAAGGAACCGAGAGCAAAGCAGGATACATTACTATACCAATGTATAAAAGTGGTATTTGCAAATGGTAAATATTTCATTAATTTCTGGAAATGCAAACACATAAAAACCTCTAAATCTGTAAAAAGCATTTAGAAGGCTGTGTGGCATGGTAAGAGGTAAAAAATTGTTTAGTACAAGTGAAAAATGGTATAGAGACATTGGAGTTTCTAAATTCTGACTGCTTTCCCTTCGGATATATAATTTCCAGCGCACATGCTCAGCAAATTTCTTTATCAAAAGGACAAATAATTTAGTATATTCCATGATGCCGTTTAATATTGTGTGTATTTGCTCTAAATTAAGTGTTTGAAAATGAGACACCTAAGTCTTAGCTGCTCACATTAGCTATGCTATCTAATCAATAGGGGAAAATGGACACTACAGAAGAGTTTTATTTCACCTAAACATAATAATCCCAAATTGCTCCAATTAATTGCCCTCGAGATGTTATTTCTGTCCATTAATTTTAAAGATGGCTTAGAGTGACTACGTCAGCTACAGTAATGTGCTACTGGTGTTTCTGCCATATATATGTGCCCCTGTGCATTTACTATATATACAGCATACATATAGCATATGCATAACATCTATGTAAAATATACATATAACAGCTCAAGGACTTTTTTGTTTTCAGAGCATGCATAGAGACGACAGTGAAATAGCATAGACAGCAACCTTGCAAGCTTCCTCACCTTGCTGGTGTTCAACATTGTCCAGAAGAAATCCTCTGTAAAGATGAAACGGTGATCAGTTTTCACTTCTGTGATGGCTAACTTGTCATCAACTGTTGGCCATTATTACACAAACCTCTAGCTAAGGAGACATAAACTAGGTAGCAGTTTATACAGGAAAAGCCTGAAAAAACACTGTCAGGTGGGGATACAGAACTATTTCTAACACTCATTTGCAATAGCAATGGAGTTAGGAGAGTCTGCATATTGTATCTACTGCTCAGCTTTTTATGATGCTTCCTTATTTCAAAGAAGCTTCTACTGTTTCAAGAGATGTTACTAATTACAGAGGAAAATATGTTTTCAGTGCGATGTGATGATTTGAATGGAATGTGAAGACATGAAGTAGTAATAATGGCTAATGGCTCATAGGTTAATGAAATAATAGTTTTTCAGATTCCTTGCAAAGCGTGTTATTTTTTCTTTCTTTTTGAAAAAGTCAAGTGTTAAAATCTGTGTATAAAGACTTGGTTGCAAAGACTGTAATTGAAGTTCAAACCCAATTGTAGCAAGAGCCAGCTATAGCCAAAATATTACATTGCATATGTGGGTAGGATTTTGCAGCACGGCTTTATCAGTTTAAGGCTAAAGTATTTCCATTTTTATTGTTACCTGAGAAATCCATTTCTATCATAGTTTGTTCATGATGCTACTAACCCATTGTAGGTACATAAGATTTGTCCTTCAGAGTCTGCATAGCCTTCCTATCAGATTTTGAAATGATTTAATAAAATTAATGTTGACTTTAGCATGCCTAATGGTCTGGAACATTTTTGTATTAACCATTTGCATATTCTTAATGGAAAATCTGTGAGATATGTCTCTGTCAACTGTTTACCCATCATAAATATCACCTTATAACATTTAGACAGAAAGGCATTTTTCTCCCGTATTCCCTTATTACATGTTTTTGCATCTTGCTTTTCTTAGCTTAACAATACCATGTACCTTAAACTGAATTTCTGAAGCTGGTGTGAAATGAAGTGCGTAAATATGCCTTTTATTGTATATTTATTCACAACATGGTAAGGTTACGAACCTGAACCTTTTACTATCAGTAGGAAAAGTCCAACTTAAAAATACAGGAGTTTGATCAGGTCCACTGAAAACACAGTCTTATGTTAAAGGAGGAAAAGCATGACAAGTGAGTGCAGATTTAGATACAGACTAATGTTCTGTAGAATTAATGAACATTATCCTTTTTATTCCTAAGCAGTGAATATAAAAGTTATTTCATTCCAGCCATTATTATTCATTATATCCAGTTAAGACCTGGGAAAATGTACAGTGATTTGTAGTATAAAGAAGTGAAGTTATGTTTATTCTAGAATCAGAAAGATTAAATATGTGGTAATGTAATTCCTGGAGTGTCCCTTTTGTTATGGCAACTATTACATTTGTTTTTTATTAAGCAAGAAAGATTATCTTTCATCTTAAAAAATGCCTTGCTCTTTTCCCTGCTAATGAGAAAAAATGTCTTCCATGACAAATTTAGTTGTAAATTTTTGTCAGTAGAAGTCTAACCTATTCAACATAGTCCTTTTTCTTGACTTCTCTGTGTTCAAGTTATTACAGAATGGTATTAGAATTTTTGTGACTTTATGTAATATTATTAATATGGTTTGAGTACATACATGGGACAACACTGGAGTTAGAGAGAGAAAGCAAAAAAGAAAGCAAACATGCTTTTCTGTTCCAGGGAGTTAGTAAACTCTCATGAATTCAGAACTAAACTTCTGAGCAGTAAATGGAACAGGAGATAATCTTTCTGAGGGAACAATTTATTACAAAGTTAAAATAAATCAAAAATAATTCAAAAAAACATACATTACAGATTTTTTCCCTCATGAAAGTGTTTTTTCTTTCCAAAGTAAGACCCATCCATCCTCCATTAACTAATATTTTTGAACCTTTCTGTCTGTTCTCTCAAATTAACACCCAAAATATGAGACAGCTGTACAATCAGAAAAGATCTGCGGTTGCACTTCATTTTCCACATATACAAATATGAACTGAAGAGGAGATTTCGACCTTACCATGGCCTTTCCCACAAGTGAATTGTAGTTTCAGAATAGTTTCTCAGTTTCCTGCTCTCAACCAAGAATATTTAACCATTTATATGAAAAGAAGCAACTGCATAGAGATAATGATGTTTAAGAGAATCACTTGGCATGTACAAAGAGCAGGTGAGTTCACGAAACTCTCCAAATTTGAAATAAACATTGCACTTATTCTTAAATCAGTGCAAATCTGATCCTTTTCAGACTGATTATTTATGATCTCCTAAAGTTCAATACTTTGTCAAGAGGCCATAACATGGCTGGATATAGCCAAAGTCATGCTGAAAGCATGGAAAAGTAACCTATATAGCAAGGTACAATATATTGTTGGATACTGAAAAATATGGGAATGGTTGAGGAGGATGTAGTAGTTTAGTTCTGTTTGAGAAGGAGAATGATAGTTTAGTCCTGGTTAGAAGTGCAAATTAACTGAGAGTTGGTACATAACTTACTAAGAAAGTTTTATATGATTTCATGAGATTTGGTCAACGAAGATCAAACAAGAGGCATACTTATGTTATGTACCACACATAAAATGAAGGGTTGCATAGCTTATGCTGTTTCCTTATGTTATATGTTCAAAGTGCTTAAACATTATCTGGAATCTTTACAGTTTATTTTCTAAACTTTTTTTTTTTTTTTTCTTAATAACTGGAGTTTTCTCTGAACACCTGATATTCCCACTTATTTTTCAAACATTTCCTTTCATATCCATGTGACCTATGAATGGTCTCCATTCTTCAACTTCCTATCATGCAAACTGGCCCAGTACCCCTGTTAAAAAAAAAAAAATAAAATATCAATCAATCAATCAATCAAACATAAAAAAACCACCACACCCAGAAAAACCACCCATAAAACAGTTTTCTCCCAAGCCCTATCTTAAACAGGTAATTAGCCTTACAAATTGAATTCTAATAATTTCTTTCCTTCCTTGACAGATTGCTCCATGTCTACAACATAATGAAATACATGTGCTTTACAACCATGGCTGTGAACAACAGTTGGTTCATAGATGTTCTCTCCCCCTTCCAAGAGAAGGGACAAGGGAGAAGGATAATTTGTAATGCCCCTCTTCAGAAGGGAGTTTACAACTCTAGTCTCGAGGAAACTATCCATTTATGCTGAGGGACATGTAGTTCACAGCTCTGCCTGTCATCTTTTTGTGTGCGCCTACATCTATTGCAAAAGAAGGGTGCCTTGCCTGCTTCAAAAATCTTCACTTCTGTTACATATTTCCTAAACTGGACACATGGGTAGTCTCAATAAGAAATAATAGCTGTCTTACAGATATTCAGTTCCCTAGCTTTTGATAAGCTACAATATCAATTCAACTTTTTAAATTCTGTTTCTCTGAAAAACTATTATTAGTAAAATTGAAAATGAAAAATAACTCGGTGACAATAAGGTCAGCCTTGCTCCTAAATATAAATTGCTCTTAACATGCTTATATTACTGTTATGGCTATTATGACATTTCTATGAATAAATAGTTCATATTATGAAGAGATCTATTTCCATTCCAAGGAATGCTTTTTCATTTTTCACTAGAAATATTCAACTAGAATGTTATTTACAAGTATTACCGAGTTTTTATATTACAGTGTTTTTTTTCTTTCTGTTACTCATATACACATATATAGGCATACATATATTCATATTTTTTTTTATAGTTTTGAATCTGCCAATTTGAATTATGAAATCATATAACTACTGCAAACAGAGCAGGCAACTGTTGTTGCATCAAAAAAGACTCAATATACAAACTATGATGATTATAAAATTTCATGACAGTGAAAACATTAACATTTCAAATAGGATGTTAGAGTGACAAAATCCCCTTTACAGTGTGTTTATATACTTCTTCAATCTTTCAGAATCTCACTTTTCAGTGAAAATGCTGCCAAAGAAAAGAATGCAACATGTTTTTAGGTAACCCTGGAATCACTACGTTTAGAGCTCAGAAACAGATCAAAGGAAAGCTATAGAAGTTAATGGAAATCCTTATGTATTTTCCATAACTGGCTTTTATATCTGTATGCAGTTACAGAGAAACATATACATTAGGTACCAAAGCTAGAAAGGATGTTGATTTTGCTTGTTTTTTCTTTGTCTTTTTTTTTTTTTTTTTACACAGAAAAAAACCCCATTATATTTGATGGGATAAACATTACGTATTTACACAGTTGAATAAATATTTTACAGGGAAAATATCAGCTTTCCACTGAGACATTCTGGGATAGTTGGAAGATGTATTTACTGAGTTGGAAGACATATTTACTGAAATTAGTCTTATATTTGTAAGTTTTTTAGTTATTATCTTCTCTGTTCCCAGGCAAATCTTTCAAGCTCCATGTCTGATTAGAAATAGTCTATATGAAAGTATGAAAATTTGGAGAAAAGATATTTCATCTTACCAAGAAAAAGAACTATCCAACTAAGTAAGAATCACTCAAAATTTCTTGAATATTTGCATGCAAGGTACCGCTAAAAACAGATTAAAAACATATTTGGTGCCATTGCTCCTGTGGAAGATGACACTATGACTACAAGAACCGACACAAGTGTAGTATGCAGAGTATTTGTCATGATTGTTCACCTGGTCAAATTGGAGTTTCAAAGAGAAACAGTTGCAGCAAGTAATGTGTGTTGAACATTATTTCATATTTTGCCATTATTCAGTGGCTTTTTAAAATGGAAGACAAACATAGAATCATAGAATAATTTGGGTTGGAAGGGAACTTTGAGGGTTATCTAGTCCAACCCCCCTGCAATAAGCAGGGACAATGGTTATTGCATTGTACTGTCTTGTTTCAAGTTTCTTTAACTAGTTCTAAATTTGTCTTACATTAATGTAATATGCACTGTAGACATTGAAGGAATGTGCCCAGTGAATGAACAGTAAGAACAAACATAAGTTATATAAGAATCACAAAAATTCTGAACTTCCAGGATTTCTGTATTTTATGATTCAGTTAAAATTTTTCTCAGCCTCCATTTCTGTAACTGAGTCTATAACAAAATAACTTTAACATAACTCAATAGCTTTAACATAATGCAATTATTCTACTTGTTGAGCTATTCTACAAGTCTTGTTTTCCACCCCACTTTTCTCCATGGCTTTAAGGAACTGGTGCCTGGCTAAATGCTCTTGCAAATCTACGAAAATGAAAAATTTGCCATCCTGCTGCCCCATGAACCTTTCCTTAACAAATATTTTGAACCGAATCTAGTTCTCAGCACCCATATAAGGAGTTATCATTGTCAGTCTCAAGTGAGATAGCCAGTCCTCCAAATCAAGTATTTGCTGAATAATCCTATTTGAGAGGCATTCCAAAACGTGTTTCTGTAAAAAAAGGACAGAAATGTTTGCATTACTACATGATTTTGTTGTGCCTGTCTGCAGATGGCTGAGGCTGTCCTGCTGTTCTTTTGGAATCACTAGTGATTTAGATTAATGGAGTGTACATGATGCAGAAGAAAAACTCAAAGCTTAATACATGTTTTAGCATTCCAAATGTCTTGAAAAATCTTTACAATTGTGTATTATTTCTTATAGATCAATTGCACTACAACTATGTCACTGAAATTCCTCATTACCTCAGTACTAAAAATATGTGAGGGATAATAATCTCTTTCAAGAATATTTTCTCAGGTGATAAAAGAAAGCTTTTATTTCCTTTTCTATCCAAGATAATTATTAGGGTAACACAGACAAAATGATTTTTGTTCATCATTAACTTCACTCACACTAATGATGGAAGATCTTTTAAACTGGTGGTTTGGAACATGGTTTTAGAAACTTCCTTGCACTGTTAGTAGGTTGTGGAGAGCTGTTGTTCAGGAGTGAAGGCTGGGATCTTTATTCCTGGATTAGAATTTGAATTTGAGTGAATAAAGCTGAGAAGTTTACTGAGGAACAGAAGAAGATTCAAAGCAAAGTGATAAGTAACAGAATACTAAAGGGAAGCAGGAGTCGATAAAACTTTGCTTTGCTTTTTGAAGCCACATGTAAGGACATGATAGAACTATATTTTCCCCCTCTAGGAGATAATACTTTACTAGGAAATAATACATTAATGGCAAACTATTTATTGAAATGGAATTTCCTGACAAAAAGCGGGAACACCGCAGAGCATCATCAGAGCTGGGAAATTTTGAGAAATATAAATCCAAAGGCTGAGTTTGATCATACTTTTGTAGCATCTTCTTTCTCTGGTGAGTGGAAGGGGTTGTAATAGTGTCAGTTTATTGCTGATAAAGCTGTATTCTTTGACAGAATTCCATATACTGTACTAATTACGTAAGTACAGAGAAAAAAGGTGCCTCCAGAGAGGTAAGGTTTAGAATATGAAGTAAGAGCCGCTGTTTTCTGGTTTTGCTTCCACTGCCCTCACAGAAATACCTTAGCAATAGAACAGAAACTGTAATGCTAATGAGGATGTGTACATAGGCAACAGGTGATAAAAAGGTGTCAGAGTGTGCATTTCCATTGTGAGTTTCCTAAGGGACCAGTAGGAAATTAACCTAGACAGCAGTCACAGCCAGTACGTATCAGGCTCCCCCCAAATTCTCTACAATAAAAGCAACCCCAAATTGAAATAATTTCTGGGTTTTTAAAATTATTTTATATGTTTTATATTTATATATATATTTTATATATTTTATAC
>JMFS01073509.1:0-12177 GCA_000699545.1 Podiceps cristatus | reverse complement strand
ACTTGAATTGTTTCTTGGCCTTTTTCAGTGTAGTAGCTAATTCCTTTAAGAAGCACAGAAATATGTTGTGCATTTTGGGCAGATTTGCCTATGCCAGAATGCAGAGAGGGGACTGGTCATGAAGACTCTCTTTTACACCTGTGCAGCTTCAAGGTCTTTCAGCAGGTATTCCTTATTCAAACTGTTGTAAAAGAGATTATAATTCAGTCCTCTGAGAATGAAGTTACCAGTTGCTGTAGTTTGTGTTGGTAGCTGGAACTTCAGTGCAGGGGATAAATCTAAATACCAATTCTAAGTGGTCCATAGGATCTAGGGAACAGAAGGGTTTTGTGTTACTACTTATTTCCCTAAGAATTTCAGTATTCACGAGTTCATTAACTGCATTGCTTGTTTGATAGATGTTAGTAACAGTGCAATTTTCAAATTAATTATCTACATAAGCAGCAGCTAAAATTAGTATGAATCAAAGGTGGCCACTCTGGATCTTAATAACGGAATTCAAGGGATATTATCTCCTATTTTCAGTCATTGTAGTGTAAAAAATGGCAAATATGGATAAAGGCTGTTTTGTTCTTCTTAAAGCTCAGAGGTATAATTTAAAATGTGCTTACATGATCACAAACTTCTTTTTTGTTTTCTCTATTATTATCTTCCTCCCTTCCCCCAGACCAACACTACTAAAAGGGAAATTTGCTCTTTGACTTCCAAACATTAAAATGGCTTTAGGGAAATCCTTTTAGAATTAGTCTCCTTTCCCCTCCTGATGGTGACTAGTCCTCTGGAGCATCACCATAATGGCCTTATTGGATTAACTTGCAAATCTCGTATGTTTACTGAATTTGTGGGTTAACATTCTCTGCAAAATATCTCTTCAAAAAAAGTAATGGGCAATCTGCAGTTGCCAAGTTCTCTAAATGAATAAACCTGTTTGTTTGTTTTTCCCCAAACAGGAAATGTAATTAATTCAAGTAAAACACTTATTCCCAAAGGCGCTGTATTTGAAAACAAGGGCCCGTGAATAAAAAGAGTTAATAGTTGCATTGACTTCAAAGCCATCAGGCATTATGTAGCAAAGCAGGATTTGCCCTATGCTTTTGAGTAATAGGAGCTCTAAGAAAAATCTGAGGACACAGCTCTTCTGTAGCCTTTTCAAGATAAATAGGTGAGAACTGTTTTTAACTATTGCTGCTGGCCAGACAGAACTTTCTCTGAAACCGTGTCTCAACAGAAATATGATAAGGAGTTTGTAAATTTTAAGATGCTGGGAAAAATTTTCAGAGACAGTAGTTGCAACTAAATACTCCTAGTTTCATTTCTCATGCTGCATGGATCTGATGAATAGCTTTGAGTTTGAACTGTATATTCATCACCCCCTTGTTTTAGGGTTCATGTTTGGATCTTGCTGGCTTTATGGTATCTGACAGCTTAATGCTTAATCACGGGGGATTATTCTTTGCCTTCAGCTGGAAGGAGCTATGTTTGGGGCTGTAGGTGTGCGGGGAGACTGATTCACCCTGAGCTGGGATCTCTGTATGTGGATGGCCCTGGGAATGGCACACTTGTGTGGCTGCAGGTACAGAAGGAACCACCAAGGGTTCATGACTTCATCTCCTGCTGCCCAGTCTCTCTGCCTTCCTTGCTGGTGAGCGGTCTGAAGTGCAGCTTTCTTGCACAGAAAAACAAAGCTATGCCTGAGGTCTCTGACAAACACTGTGGGTGTCGGTGGAATTGCTTCCCGTTTGCCTCCATGGAAATGGGGAAACTCTGCCTCCCAAATTTCCTCCTGCCATCTGACCCAGCAATACCCCAAATTGCCTCCTCTCTGATCTGTTTTTTGATCATTGCCTGTGTTGGGAAAGTAAGCAGTATGTACAGCAGAGTAGAAAATTATTTAGTAAACTAGCCAATTTCATCAGGATGAACTATGTGGTTAAAATAAATCGGATTTCAATAATTCACCAGTTATGCTGTGGAGAAAGAAATAATAATAGTTAAAAAAAAGTGTATGGATGCCAAATGGATCAGAAGTTAATGGCTGGTGTGTGGAATTCAAAGTCAACAAGGGTTTACTGCAGGGCTCTGCCTTTAAATGGACTCTTGTTTTAAATAGTGTATGAGAAAGGCAGAATCTCAGTGCTTTATTAGAATTATTTTGTGACTCAGATGCTTTCTCTGATGACCCAAGAATCAAATTATAAACTGTGGAAATGAGTTTAAGGGGCATTATCATTAAAAAAAAATCATGCAAGTTAGTAGAGAAGTAAACATCTATCTGTCTTGAGAGAGGTGGATTTCTGAAGAGCTTGAAAACAAAAGAGGTAAAAGACAAGACGGTAGAAAAAAATTAGGATAGAAGAAGGACTTAGAAATTAATTAATTCTGGCTGTCTCAATAATAATCAGAAGTGGTATTTTTTTTCTGATATGTAATTAAATTAGATATCATTATCTGTTAAAACAGTTCAGCCAGCTCTAATAACCAAGAAAACCCATCCTGAGTCCAGGTGTCAGCTCCTATACTCCCTGAGGTTTTCCCAGCCTTGAGGATATTCTCTCATTTAATAATAGTATCAGTAATAGCATTAAAGAATATGAGAAGGCATGTTCTCCCTTTTCATATAATTTTCAATATGCACAGCAGTGCACTTGGGACCCACTGGCCATGTACTACATTAAAGGAACATGTGTGACTGGCGAAGCCAGCTCAAGATCTCCTTTAGATTAAAAAATGTCATATAACTTGCTATATACCGAGTCATAAGCCAGTGTAAGAATCCAGCATGAACCAAATTAAAGAACTAGTTTAAATTCCATTTAAAGTTTTGTCTTCTTCACACATTAGTGGCATTTGATATTTGCTTGTAGTTTGTGTTGCTTTCTGCAGCGAGCCCATGCCGGTTGCCTGCTTTACCTTCTGTTTCTCTTCTGCATGCTTCTACTTTAAATCATTTACTTGTAAGTTATGTTTGCATAAACTGTGTATGACTTGGAGCCACGTCTCCGACTCCTGTCAAGGTCTTACAGCCTAATGGATATCATGTGTGGACTTCAGAAGTGTTGGGTCCTGGTTAAGGCTTTTCCCCCCACTGTGAACAAGTCAGGGTGCAGGTGACAGGGAGGTGATGACAGCAGCTCGATCTCTGCAGGTTCTTGAGCTCTCCAGGGGAAAAGCACTTTATTAAACGCTGGGGTTTACTGTGGAGCATTTCTTCCCAAGTACCTGCCTGTCTCTTGGAGGGTTATAAAAGTCAGACCAGCTTCATAAGGGCTGAAATTCTTCTAAATACCTGTTTCTGCAGAAGTATATTTGTGCAATACAAATAAGCCCTAGCTTATGAGATACCTGCCTGGTTATGAATTTAGCCATTATGCAGTCTTCCCAAGTGTCTCCAAGAGGCGTCAGCATAAACAAGTGAGACTTATTTACCTGTAGGGTTTTGCTAGAATAATGACAGAATGGAAAAACTGAATTCTGTTTTTCTGAGGCCTTGAAGCCAAAACACTGTCCTTTTCGGTGTCTAGTGTGAGCTTTGAGAAAAAAAACAAAAAAACAAAAAAACAAAAAACAAAAAACCCCCCAAAACCCCCAAAACCCCAAACAAAACAAAACAACAAAACCCAACCTTGTTTTTGTTGTGGTGCTCCAGCCAACAGGCAGCTGAAGTTTGAATTCCAGATACGGTATTTGGGATTTGTCGTGAAGTGAGAAGTGCCAAAGTCAGGATGCTGGAGCTGCCAGGTTTTTGGTTGGAGTGATCACTCCAGTTTATAAAACTTTGGATACTATACCCTCACCAGGTTATCTTTTAGAGCTGAAACAGTGCAAGTCTAGCAGGGTGGCTCTGGATATGGGATGCATGTTTATTGAGGAAAAAGGAGGCACTTTGGGGCTTTATTGTGGAAAATGTGATGAAAGGGTTTTCTGTTCAATGCAACTCTTACATGGTGATAACTTCCATGCAAATATAAACAGGATCCTTGGGAAGCAACTGAGATGAGGAGGAATCAGTATGAAGATAAGCATGTGAGAAAAAGAAAAATAGGATTAAATATAACCATGTAATTCATCTCATGGCTGCATGGCCACATGCTGGGAACAGCCTGGTAATGCTGGGAGCACCCCCCTACCCCAGCCCTCAAACATAACCCTCTCTCATGCTCACTTCACACACGTCCCCCTTGTTTTATGGTCCTCAGTTTGGCAGTCAGGGAGCCCACGGGAGATGCACAGGGGCGGTGTGGGAGTTTCAGGTGTGAACACAGGGAGGAGGTTTGTGCTGCCATTCATGTTGTCCAGGGACTTCTGTTTCTGGGGTTCCCCAGACTCCTCTTCTGAGGACTAATTTCATGCAGGGAATGGGACAAAAAAAATGAGCATGAGGTGAGGCTGAGGGTTTCTGCTTGGTCATGTTTTGCTGCCTGCTCTTACGGCAGCATTCATCAAAGTAGCCTGAAAATTGTATCCTGGAGAAATGGCTTGATTGAGTATTTAAATTTTAAACATACTGTCGCTCTTATTTTTCCCCAGGTCAGCTGCATATTGGAACTTTTAACCTTTATATTGTGCCAATAGATCAAAATGTTCCTGTGTAGTTACGGAGGCCTGATTTTTATTTTTTTTTTCTTTCAATTGATGGCAAAATCTGTTCCTGACTTGGGAGGAAGGCTTTGGACCTTACCAAATGAAAACTTGAAACCACAGAAGACCATTTGTCCTTCATAATACCTTTTCTCTTTGGGTGCAATCAAAAGGCAAATTATTTTTCACCCCTTATAAAATGACTTCACTTTTTTTTTTTTTTTTTGAGACATTTCACATCATCATTGAGGGGGAAGGAGGTGAATTCCAAATACTAGTGGTTCCTGATTTCCATACATGTAAGCATTACACCAGGGTAACTCAATTAACTAAAGAGGTGACTCTTGGTTTATGACCATCTAAAAGGAAAACTGGACCTGCATAATGTGTTCTCAGATATGGTCAGCTGCCACAGATTGGTCCATAAGAAAACATCACAGCTCCAAAAAATTAACATGAAGCTAAGGACCAGTCATAGACCTCAGATCCAACAAGATACAGGGATATCCTAGTGAAAAATCCAAACCAGATCAGAAATCCAAGATCCTGCCCATGGAGCCCATAAGCACAATGCCTCAGATCTGCAGTACCAGATGCTACTGATACATGGTGTGGAGCCTATAACAAAGATGCTGGACCCATCCAGCCCAAGCAAGAAGCCTTACAGAATAAATTTGTATTAGTTGGAGCCTGTAGATTATTTTAGCAAGCAAAATTGGGCCTCAGTGTTAAGATGATCTGGATCAAGAAATGCAAATTAGGTTTCTTCCTTAAAGAGAAACAAGCACATTTTGGCTCTGGTTTTCATAATGGTTTTAGAAAGAAAATATTTGGAAACAGATGCAGTAAGTTTCTGTATATTAAATCCATTCTGTGAAATAAAACTACTCTCTCTAACTGCATATAATGGTCAGAAGACTCCCGGAACAAAATCCTCCCCTAAATCTCATGTATGTTTCAAGGAAGACTCTTGAAACATTAATAAGTGGCAAGCAGATGGCATGTTCTGACATGCGCTGAAGGTATGCACAGATAAAATGCAGGATGGTTGCTGATGTTTAAAAAGCAAACAAGATCTGATCTTCCACTTTGAATATCATAAGGTATGGGGCACAGCGTATTGCATTAATGGAGGCTATTCTAGCATAAAATGAAAGGCACATTTGGAACAATCTCTGCAGCCCTGGTTCAGGACACTGGGGAGAGTAATATAAAATGACTGCAGGGTGGAGCACAGGTTGCTGGAGGGGGCAGCCTCTGCTGTAACCTACATTATTTTTGTAGTTAAAGAGAAGGGAAAACTGTTGCTTTGATAGGAAATCCTAGTGAGCAAGCACATATGGACAGTGCATTTGCCACGGGGGAGTTAAGCCCTGAAGAGAGAGATGGTGTAGCCCTACCTGCTACAGAGGTCCCACTAGCTGGGGTGCCGGCAGTGCACGTAGTTCCTAAGCATCCTCCTGGCTGTTTGCTTGCCAAGGAGGAAACTGCTCTGTTCTCTTGGCTGCTCTGAAAACGCATCAGGCCAGCGCCTGCATTACTCCCCCCGTGGAGGTGTGTTCAAGTGTCGTCGTGCTCCTGGCTGCCTTCATCAGCAGAGGGGCTGGTCTTGCTCCCCTGTCCCAGCGTCGTCGTGCCGTCGAGGTCGTGGCTGGGGCCGCGAACTGGCACCAGCCTTCCTCTCCTCTGGTCCTTGCCTCTCTCGTCTTTACCTTCTCTCCCTCGGGCTTCTCCTGGGATGTGTGGTCTTGTCTTCATGTCATGGCTAAATCACTTCCAATACTGCAAGTGGGGGAAGATGGGGAGGGCACCGGGAGGCACCGTCCTGGAGCAGGGTGCCAGGAACATCCTGATGGAGTAGTTGATCTCTTGGCCATCCTGATTTTCTGTGGTAGATTTGGAAATTGCAGTATGAGAAACGGGCAGTAGCAGTTGTGCAGAGCTCTCCCAACCCGCAGCAGTGCCTCGCTGCCTCTAGCTACTGGCTGGCGAGCCTTAAGTACATTTTTCCCCTATCTGTTGACCCTTTAGGTTTATAATGAGGTGTACATTGCGTACTGTGTGTACAGAGTCTTGTTGCTGGAAGATTCAGATTGCTGTTCTCATGCAAAGAAAACAAACCTCGTCAATAGCTGCGTTCCCCTAGGCTGCTGAGCACCCCGTGCAACATTTTACACTCAGCAGAGCTTAGCGGAGTTAAAAATAGTTGTCGTTGTCAAAATATTTCTTAGTGGTAAAAATGTGCTGAGGATACTTTGTGAAATGGTAACCTTTGGACCAAACGGTAAGGAAAAATCAGAACATAGTCTTCAACACTGAAAAAAAAAAAAAGTTTGTCTTAATTGCGCAATACGGGAGAAAGGTTAAGAGCAGAGAATACTGGCATCACATTGGGGAAAGAAAAAATGGAATTTAAATAGAGATCTAAGAGTGAGTACATAATGTAAGATATTGTATCTTTGTGAAGTATTTTTCCCTCCATGCCTGAAATATTACCTGAGAGGTGTTGCTGGGAGTCTTTGAATTCAAGGCAGGGCAAAACCTGGCCTTTTTTTTTTTTTGGTAAATTTATTTTAAAGGGTAATGTAAATTCTAAATTTGGCCCCCAGGTTATAATTTGTAAAAACAAGCTTAGATAAGTGTTTCCACCCTCGTGGGGAAAAAAAAAAAAAAAAGAAAATCTTAATGACAACAGATTGCTTTGAGCAAATGTATGTTTCTGTGTAGAGTCTCAAACCTGGCCATACACTGTAAAGAAGTGAATGTATTAAGTGAACAGAAATGAAAATTAAGCAGAGGATATTACTGAGAGAAATGCAAACGGTAAATAAGGATTGAGATGTGAAAGATAGCTTGATAATTTTTTCATTTTAATAACTATAGCTGGTGTTAAATGTAGCAGATAAGGCAAATGGCTTTAAGACTGTGTGATTTCTAGGTTATTGCTCTGTTTTATTTCAGCATTACTAGTACATTTCCTTATATCTGCTTTATGGTCTCCAATCTTGAGTTACTGCTTTGTGTTTTGAAGTTAAATACAGTATACTTAATGCCATGTAAATCTCCACTGTTGGGTACTATTGATATCATATTATACCGGTAATATATAGTTACCTGAATTAGAGAACTGCTGGGTGAGAAGGCTTTATCCCCTACAGACTTGTAGTAACCTCTAAATAAATTCTACAATTACATAAAGAAATTAAATTTAAAAAATTAGGTCAGAGCTATAAAATGTAGATACATTGCATCACAGTTTGGAGTTTCATGGAATAGTCTCTAAAAGTGGGAATTTTTCATGTATATAGTTTTTTAAATGATCAGGTTATAAATGAACTGTAAATGCATAAATTCAGCTCCAGTGTGGCTGCTTACTAAACATTATAAATGTTTCACGAAGAGCTGTCTGCCTATAGAGTTCAACCTCTGGCAAACGGGGTATACTTGGAAGACGTATTCCTGAAAAGGTCTTGTGGGAGCAGTGGGAGAGGGTTATCAATACAGTCAATCTTACCTCACTCCCCACAAGGAAACCCCCAAGCAAACAAACCCCTCACAACAGTCCATTGGAGAGATTTTCATAAAATTTCTGTTTTGAAGACTAGTGAGCTTTCATATTTTAAACATCAATTAGTCTTAACATAGGAAGTTACAATATAAGCTCTCTGGGACAAAACACCTATGTCTGTATTTTTATTACAAATTACTGTATTTTGAGGGCTATAAAAATAATAATTATGGATAAATGAATAGATTAATAAAATTGGGAGGTTCAATTTCCCAACAGCTCTCAACAATGCTTCTTACGATGTGCTTTTCATATTTTGCCTAAAAAACCCTGCCATTTGTCGTAGGAGAAAACATCTCTCTCTAGCCCACGTAAGGAACAAGTATGGATGAAGAGCTTGCCGACATCAGGGTCAAGACACCAGAACCCTCCCCCAAAATCACTGAAAAACATCTGATTTCCTACTCTTTGTGTGGTGGGAGGAATCAGCAAATGTTTACAAATAATTCTAGTACAGCTCTTGCAAGGGCCTGTCTGCCTACAGTTTGCATATAAAACCCTACTAAAGATTAAAGGCTGGGGTGTTTTCAGCCGGACCTGGAGCTGTTTGGAATTTTTTTGGTCATTGGCATTTTTCTGTACACCCTGTGAACTTGTGGCGGGTTTGCAGCCAGCGCGAAAGGCTGAGGGTGTAACTCGTAGCTGAGCCCTGGGTGGCTCTGGGGGGTTGCTGGCTGTGGGCTGTGGTATTCAGCTCTCTGGGACTGTTTATAGTAGTTGTGTGTTGGAGCTATTAAACTTGTGGGTTGTGGGTTTTTTTTTTTAAAAAAAAAAAAACCTTTTATTGTTCTTGTTCGCAGAAGAAATGGTAAGGGAAAGGTTTTCTCTGTGGCATTCATCTCCTAGTGTAATAGCATGTGGTGCAGAAATGGGGCTTTCTGGAGGTGGTGTTTGTGGAGACTTAGGGAAGTCGATGGCCTGAATGCGCTGAATTGACCGAGCAAACTGGGGAGATCCACGCGGAGGTCAGGGAAGGGATTTTTGTATTTACACTGGCATCATCGGAGCAGAAGATGGCCTTTGCAGTCCCAGGCTCTGCCTTGGCATGCTGGACTCCTATGCAGTGTTATCCCTCTTTTGTGTCATTTTTGTGGTTTCTGGCTGAGTTCTGAAGTTTGCTGTTTTCTTTTAGAAAAAAATGGAACATCGTATTGTTGTTCTGGGTTTTATGCGGTCCTGGATGTAGATGCTTATTGTGTTTTCAGAGGAATTTCGTTTAAATCTGTATATTCATTTTACTGCCCATCATGTCCACAAAAGTCTTGGATCCTGGGAACATGTACCATATAATTGACTTTGTGTGTGTGGTGTGTCAGGGGTGTCAGACATCTGGTGCCCAGGACACAGCAGTGTTGGGAGAATGTAAATGTCTGTGTCTGTTGTAAAGAATGAATGTTTCTAGTGCTTCCAGATTCTGAAGGTAACGTTTGTGGTAAGACTTAAATGTGATGCAGTTTTAGGTACTTGAGAACAGACTTAGCACTTAGGAACTCTCCTCAGTGGCTTCCTTGAAGTGTTAACTTCTAATACTGACACGTTAGTGAAGCTGATTTCAGTGACATTTAGTTTGTCCAAATGTGGCTCTGAGGTGCTTTCTGTTTGTTGTTTTTCTGAATGTGAATCAATGTGCAAAGAAGATGACGAGTAAAGAACCAAAAATAACAGTAGTCCCAAAAATGCCATGTAGCATTTTCCCTGTGCAGTTGCAACTGCAACTTTATTAGCAAAGTACTGAACTGGTTTTTTTCTCTGCAGGCTTCTTCTGACTGCAACCTGAAATAGTTTCACCAGTCCACAGTTTCGCCATCCTTAATTTTGTACTCCTGAAATTGCAGCTTGAAAGGAATTTGATGCCCTGTTCTGTTGGGCACTAGAAGATGGTCTGGTCTAAGTAGTTCTCCTTGTTGTTTGCATATCTATGTGGCATTTTCTTTTGGATAGACTTGCTCTACATGTTTATAAATCAATGCTTTATCTATGAAAAAAAGTATGACTTGAATCTTGTTTTGACAACAGATTACTTTGAAATGCACAGCTGCATATGTGTGTGTGTGTATAAAATATGTAAATGCTATTAATATTCTCCAGAACAAGAGCTGAGAAGATTTAGGGCCAAGTCCCCCAAAATTTCAATGGAATGTTGGCTCCTAAATAGACCTAGAAAAGTCCTGTGCAGTTGTCACGGAGCTGGGAAGTGCCCAACAGTTTTGGGCTTTCCCGATGCCCAAGAGCCTGTTTCTGTGTCCGTGTCCAGGGCACTTTGGTGTTGCCTAGGCCTGAGCAGCTCGTCTGTCTCTGTGTCCCATGGGGAACCCCCATGCTGTTTCCCTCCCTGACGTGCCTCCTCAGGCCAGCTGGGAGGAGAAACCACCTTCTCACACCCTCTGGCTGCTCCTGCCTAGATATTACTAGGCAGGACTTTGCATTTTGCTTTGCATTTGAATAGGAAGTTAGGTGATATTTTGTGCTCCATAGGATAAACATCTCATGGAGCTTTCTGGACTTCCAGTATCACAGGAGACTGTGCAGGGTAACCCCTGTGGTCTCTTTTCTGTTTATGACTGTAGCCTAAATAGTTTGGGAGACAAAAGGAGGCATCCCAGAGTGTGATTCCTGCTCCAGAACTCTTTTGTAGTATTATAATAAGCAGGTCGTGGGCACAACACAGTTTTTAGGACTCTGGACAACCTCTCCTCCCACATGAATGTCTTGAATTTTTTTATTCTCTTTTGCACAGAGGAATACAGTTAAAGGAAGAGGTGACGGAGAGGGCTTAGGCAGGAGCTGTCTGGAGGCTACTTCTTTTCCTAGGAAAATAGTGCTAGGAAAACAACGCTGGGGCACATTTCTCGCCTCTTGCGCAGAGGCTGCTGAACTTGCTGTCCGTATCCTGGATGAACTCCCCAGCCCCTGTGCTGCTCTGAGGACGCATGCAGCCATCACACTCTCCTCTCACTGTGTTCAAAATCTCATATCTGCTTTTTAAATGAATGGGCTTATGAGTTTGTTTTTTTTTTTTTCCCCAGGAGCTGTCAGGCCATGAATCAGGGTTGGAAGGGAGGCATTTCCTGGTTAGCAGTGTTGAGCCCCAGAAAGAGGCACATCCCAAGGACTGAAAGCTTCCCTTCGAGTGTCTCTTGGTATGTTAACTATTGGTGTGTTCAGTTTTGGCACCTAATTAACTACCTGTGCTCCCTGGGAGCTGAGGCACTGACACCAGGCTATGCATTTTGCACCAAGAAACAAAGCTAAGAATCTCTTCTGTCTTGCTCTGAACAACTGGAAGGCTGAAAATCACTCTGAAAATCCTGAAAAATGGGAGAGACAGTTCTTTCTGCATAGGGTAGTACTCTATGTGAGATCAGGACTCCTGTGAGCAAAGCTAAACTGTTAAAAGACTGCTTGAATACAGCATGGGATTCAGTGGAAGAGTTTCATCCTTGTCAGTCTTGATTACAGCCTGATCTGCTTCTCCTTGGGCAAAACGAATAATTCTTCTCTTTTTTTCTTTTTTCTTATAGTTATTGCAGTGAGTTGTTCCTGGCCAGAACTTCTGTCATCAAAAGATGACTATGACCACCGTGGTATAGTTGAGACTCTAGAAGTAAAAAAAAAAAAAAAAAGAAAAAAAAAAGGCAATGTTGGGTATAACCTGTCTGCTGTTAGGCCTGCTGGGAACGGTCTGGCACACACCTGAAAAATGGCTGTGAAATGTTAATTACAGCCTGTGATAAAGACGCTTGGCTTTAGCACATCGGGCCATGCTCCAGGGAAGAAAATAGCCCCTGGTTGTTGTGTGGAGGCAGCAGTGGGATTTTAATTTGGATGCCTCGAGTGGAAACATTGTCAAAGGGGGGAAAGTATGCAGGATGGCTTTCAACAGGAGCGCGGTTTGGATGGAGCGAGTGTGGGGAGGGGGAAAAGACCGTGTCCGGAGCAGGTCCCGCCGGGAACCGACCTGGTAAGGTTCCCTAAGGCAGAGCAGGGCAGCCCCGCTCCTCCCCGCGGCGGGAGCTCCGCGGAGGCGGTGG
>JMFS01073508.1:0-13271 GCA_000699545.1 Podiceps cristatus | reverse complement strand
GTGCCTCAGCCTTCTCCTTGTCCATTGTTACTCTTTTGCCAGTCTTGCTCATTAGTGGGCTATTCTTACTTTGATCTTTCTTTTGTGTCTGACATACCTGTAGAAGCCCTTCTTGTTGTTCTTTGCATCCCTTGCCAAATCCAGCTCTAGCTGCACCTTGGTCTTCCTGACCCCATCTCTACACAACTGGGCAGTGTCCCTATGCTCTTCACATGGTACCCTTCCCTGCTTCCACTGCCTGTGCATTTCCTTCTTGCTCTTTAGTTTGACCAGCAGGTCTCAACTCAGCCCTGCCAGTCTCTTGCTTTCCTTTCCTGATTTCTTACACCTGGGATTTGAGAGCTCTTGCACTCAATGAAGAGAAGCTTTAAAGATCTGCCAGCCCTGTTCTACTCCCTTATCCCTGAGGGCGGTTTCTCACAGGGTCCCACTGACTAACTCCTTGAAGAGTTGGAAGTTTGCTTTTCTGAAATTCAGAGTCATGACCTTACTCTTTGCCTGACCCATATCCCTCAGGACTGTAAACTGCACTAGCGCATGTTCACTGCAGCACAGGCTGCCTCCAATCTTGATGTCACCAATTAGCTCACTCGCATTGGTGAACACCAAGTCCACTACAACATTTCTTCTGGTGGGGCCGTTTATTACCTGGCTTAAGAAGTTATTCTCTATGCACTCCAGGAGTCTTCTGGATTGCCTACAGCTCACCATACTACTTTCCTAACAGATGTCAGTCCCCCAGCAGGTCGAGAGCCTGTGAGCGTGATGTATCCTGTAGCTGGAGGAAGAAGGCTTCGTCAATAGGCTCCCCTTGATTGGGCAGCCTGTAGTAGACATCAGCCACAAAGTTCCCTTTGTTGCCTCAATCTCTGATTTTTACCCATAAGCTTATATCTAGTTTTTAACTTTTATATCTAGTGTTTAACTTTTATATATAAAGTAACATGGTGTCTTTAATTCTTGATTTCCTTAAGACATTTTCTAAAATCTTCTGTTTACTAACACTCTATTTCCCAAATAAAATTGTCAATGTAAACTCATTTTGAGGAAAAGTGCATTACATTTTAATTTCAGGTTCTAATCATAGCATGCAGCACTTGGAACAGTCACTGTCAAATAATGTTTAAGGGCTGAAATGTTTTCTTTTACACAATTATCTCCATGAAAATTATCACTATAATCCAAAAGCTTAATTGTTGTTCTTTTTGTAATCCATATGGAACTGATTAGAATTTAAAAGCAGTACTTAAATATTTCCTAATACAAGTGTATATATATACAAACTAATCGGCACTTAAGATATATAATTAAGTAAATGGCTGCAAACATAGATTACTGAAGAGGAAGGTGACAGTTTGATTAATTTATTTTATCTGTGCATATAACAATATTGACATAAGCGTTTCTCTTTTATCTACAGATAGTATTTGTAGCTCAGCAGTATAAATGTGATTAATCTACCAGAGAAATTTTGAAACAAATGAGAAATTTTCTTCGTATTGAGAACCGTAAATTTTACATCTTTATATAAAGCAAGTATAAATTTATTGCTCTTTTCATTAATAGTAGAACATACAACAACGACAAAATAAAATGAGTGTAATTAGTAAAAGATTAGAAAAATGAAGTTTATTATTCTTAAAAACACTGATATAAAAGTAATGATATCTTTTTGTCTACACAAAAGATAAAAGAATATAACACATATAAGAAAACAAAGCAGGATAGAGATAGCATATTAGTAAAGGAGAAGAAAGAATGTTTGTACCCTTTTACTTGCCATCTGTACTCTTTATTCAGTTCCAACAATCTTCTTTTCATTACCTAAGTGTACCAACATCACTCCGAAAAGGTGAATTAAGCTATGATTCCATTGTCAGAAATGCAGTGTTCCTACATTCTTCCAAAAAAAACAACAGGTATGCAGGTGATGTGTGAGTACATGTGTGAGTTGCCTGTGTCTGTGTGGTCATGCATGAACATGTAATAAGACAGTATATAATTCCTTTTTTTTTAACCTTGGCAAGTAAAAAAATCCAGATGGAACAGTTAAAATTTATTAAAATGACAAGCAATAGAAAACAGGGCCTTTTGAACATAAACTTAAGGAAATCAGAGTCCAAGGGGAAAACAAAATGCTTCGTACTCTTTATATATTCATAATATAATGTTTCATAACCCTTTCAGTGTTGAAAGAGTTTGTTCACTATTGCAGAATAATTTAGAGTGAGAAAGAGAAAGAGTAAAATATAAAATTATACTGGGATGGTGTACTGTTTTTGGCTGGGATAGGGTTAGTTTTCTTCATAGTAGCTTCTGTGGTGCTATGTTTTGGATTTGTGACAAAAACGGTGGTAACACAGGGATATTTTAGATGTCGCTGAGCAGTGCTTACAGAAAGTCAAGGCCTTTTGTGCTTCTCACACCACCCCACCAGTGAGTAGGCTGGGGGTGCACAAGAAATTGGGAGACAACACAGCTGGGAAATCTGACCCCAACTGACCAAAAGGATATTCCATGCCACAGGATACCATGGTCAGCAATAAAAGCTGGGGAAAGTAAGGACAGGGGAGACATTCAAAGTAATTGCATTTGTCTTCCCAAGGAACTTTTACACATGATGGAGTCCTGCTTTCCTGGAAATGGCCGAACACTTGCCTGCCAATCAGAAGTAGTGAATTAATTCCTTATTTTGCTTTGCTTGCGCACCCAAGATTTTGCTCTACTTGTTAAACTGTCTGTATCTCAACCCATGAGTTTTTCACTTTCACTGTTTCGATTCACTCCCCCATCCCACTGCTGGAGAGTGAGCAAGTGTCTGTGTGGGCCTTAGCTGGGGTTAACCCACAATAGATGTTCAGCTTCCTTAATGGGTTTTTTAAAATTCACGACACTAAAAAAATTTATCTGAGATCAGGTGATTGAACCAGGCAAGAGTAGATAGCAGGAGTACAAACTGATCATAGATAACTCACTAGGTACTATCTCAGAATTCATTTCTACAGCCTCTGTTTTGCAACACCTTTAGTAATAATTACCAGTGGAACAAGGTTCTGTCTCCTTACATAAGACAAAAAACATGAAAAGGAGCAAAAAAATGAGTGCAAAAAGACTGTCATTTTTAAGCATGTCACCACAGCAACAACCCTTTTGATTCAACCCTGTTGATTTTCAACTTTCTGTTTTAGCTTTTTTATTTAATGTGAATATTCAGCACAAGTACAAAGACACATCACTTCTGTATCAAACTACATGATCCAGCTGATGCAAAGAGTCATCTTAATGAGAAAAGTTATCAGTACACCATGTCAGACTGGTCAGATAACAACCCTAATTCTTCAAGCTGCTCTTTATGATCTAGTTCAAACAGAATCCTGTCTATGAGTGGCTATGTCTAAGAGGGAGTACTATTTTAACATTTCAAAACCTGTAAAGCTGATGGAAGGAAGGAAGGAAGGAGGGAAGGAAGGAAGGAAGGAAGGAAGGAAGGAAGGAAGGAAGGAAGGAAGGAAGGAAGGAAGGAAAAAGAAAGAGAAAGAAAGAAAGAAAGAAAGAAAGAAAGAAAGAGAAAGAAAGAATAGACTGTTGCTTTTATTTGAGACACAATAATATATGCAAACTATTAGAGCTGAAATCTTCTGTGGAGAAGTGTATCATCTGACCACATCTTTCCACACATCTGTCCACATCTGACCATGGAAAGACTGGTCTGTAGCACTCAGGAAAAAAAGGAATAGAAAAAGAAACAAGAAGAGAGAAGCTGCCTAAGTATTACATCGAGGGTGAAGCATATGCATCAAGTATATACAGCTGATGCCTGAAGTTTAAAGCGAATGTCATGCAATTCAAAACTGAAGAATGACGAAAAGACATTGGGTGGGTGGGAGAAATTCTGCTGATGCCTGACAAAAGAATGTATCTAAATGGGCTTAATGTGTAGATCTAAAACCTGTTAAAATTGCATTTTATGGAAATTATATTGTAACATGGAAGAACTAAAATAACTACAATATTATGTGAAAGACTGGGAAACATGGTCTTCTCTGTGCCATGCTCTGTTGTACAGTTGGCTGTGTTCACTATGTGCTTTACATTCTTCAGTTAAATCAAATCAGAGTAAATGGTACTTAACCTTCCCAACACTAAGCATAAAGTTTTATCTGAATAAATTTAAATATTTTCATTGACATAATAGGAATTCTGAAGTTAAAACCCTGTCAGTTTGGGATTCAGTTATAGTTTCCCAAGGTTCTTTCTTATTCAGTATTCGATTCTGTAAATCAAATGTTGAGCATTAGTAACCATCCAGATAATAGTTCTGTCATCCTCTTACTTTTCCCTTCCATGTTCCAATATATTTTCATGTGATACTGAGTAAATCTGGTCAAAATGTTCAAGTGATGCAGCATATGGGAGCACCTGAAAAATGCTGCATACCTTTAGTTTACGAAGGCTGTGTTAGGGAACACAAATGTTACTATTGCCTCTTGTATTTTGTCTCAGGCAAGGTTATAGTTCCATGTGTCTCTGATCATCACAACCAATGACTGAAATTTCAGAAAATTTTATGTCATTCATATTTAGGAATATCAACACTGATAGAAATATATACTGTAGACACATTACAGAGTTGATATGCTAGCATATTCCAAAGAGTGTATGGAAGAAAACTTCATTACTTCCCTAATTACAAGAGATATATAAGTATTTCTGATTATCTTAGAAATAAATGGGCTTTATAGTAATAATTTTGCAGGGTCAAAACAAATGAGGACTGGGAAGATCTTGTGAACCATTTTGTAACAAAGTTATTGAAAATGAAACTCTCAGACTTCCATATAACTTGTCATTAAAGATAAATGCAGATGGTGTTTTTACTTTTGAATCTCCTTTCCATCTGTGGCCTGTATGTATGCAAATAACTGAACTAATTTCAGATAACAGGATTCTGTTCAAGTGCAAAATCTCAACTAGCTTAATTTTAGTGAAAATTAAACTTTTTATGAGTGCATTTGCCTAGACAATTACTCTATCATTAAAACAGTTTGAATCCAAAGACTATGAATTCCATTTACCAGATGGAAGAAGTGCTGCTTTAAAATTATTGTGTTAGGAGAGCACTTTGTCCTAGACAAAATTTCACCATAGTACATTTAATAGTTGAGCATTTTTGAAGACAATCAACTTGTCAGAAAAAGCAGTTTTATTTACTCTTACCACATTCAGTTACTGACAATAATCTCAGGGGAAAAAAAAAAAAAAAAAAAAAAAAAAAAAAAAAAAAGGTAAAAGGTACCTGTGTGAAAAAAAGGAGGATATTTGAATTAATAACTTGTAATGTAATTTTAAAGTAAAGGCAATTGTAAGTTTGACTTTCATTATGGTATGCAATGGGAAAGCAAAAAGTATCTGTCTTCAGACGTCATTGGAACAACATCACACACATTTTTTAGTTCACAAAGAATATTTCAAGGCTCAGAAAAGTCAGCAGGAGGAGACAGATTTTTTCTTCTTCCCTAAGAATTATCTATTTACTTAACTAGTAGATAATGTTTTCAATTAGTTTTTACTCCACTACTGGATAATTTACTCAATTACATGTTTACTCTCATATGGCAATTGCTTGTACACTAGACTAGCAAAAGAATGTAAGGGACTAAATCTATAATCTGAGAATATAAGAGTGTTCATAATAAGCAGAGTAGAGCTGGAAAATATTTTGACTCTATTCTAGAGAAGACAGATGACAGTGCAGTCACAACTTAGTATCTAATAGACTTACCACCTTGACCTTGAGTTGAGTCAGTTCTTAACACAGAAGTAAGCATAGAAGTCCTTGTTAACTTAATAAAATGTAATAAATAATATTCTTTTCAATATATTTTAATATGTTGTAAATATATCTATATTTACATACATATAATGTATTTATAGGTATATCATTATGTATTTATATGTACAAAAATTTTGTATTTAGAATAGAACCTAATCGAGCTAATTAGACATTGAACATTGTATATCAATGATATAGTTCCATATTCGGTTCATATTCTATAGAATAAAAACATGGAATGTAATTTTACCTTTAATTTTGTTTGCTATGAATTCAGCTATTTTCAACAACGCATAATGTTTTCTTACATTTCATTGATTTGTATTGCTTATTTAACTCTAAAAAATCTTGCAAAACCAGACACTATATTCTCATTTGCAGTACAACCTTGTTTTGTTTTCAATAATTTGTTAAATACAGCCTGTAAGAGTTAAAGTGCACAAAATATTTATAGACTTGCCTAGCAATGTGAAACAGTCAAGATTTACAGACTTAAGCTTCTCAGATTGTATTTTTGTGGCAACACAGTGTTTATGGCAATACAGTGTTTTACACCACATAAAAAATTTAAGTTCTTTCATAGGTGCAATTTATGAATGGTAAAATTAGAAGATATTCTTTTCTGTTGCATTGATCTGCAAGCTAACAGATAGTGTCCTCTGAAAGTTTCTCTTGTTTTTTTAACCTGAGTTAAAGTTTATATTGATATAATTTTATTTGATTTATTACAACAATGAGTATTTTGCCTATACTATTACAGAATGACATCTTTGTTCTAGAGTCAACCCACAGCAATTCAATACAGCACAAATGAAAAAGAAAACCCAAACCCAAAGGAAATCAAACCAACTAAGCAAAAATCATTAATTGGACAATACAAGATGTGCCATTATGGAAATGACTGAAATAAATCATAACTGATCTTTGTTTAACATTTAGCTTTTCTATCTCTCACGTCTTCCTCCAATCCCTTGCCATTTTTTTACATGAAAGCTGCAATTGGAGAAGATTACCCATGGAGATTGTTCCATCCTTATCCTTGGAGGTTTTCAAGATATGACTGAATGCAGACCTGAGCAGCTATTCCTGACCTCAGAGCTGCCCCCACTTTGAGCAGGAGCTTGGACTAGAGACATCCCAATGTCCCTTCCCACCTGGGTGATCCTGTGGTTCCATAGTTGTATAATTCTATGAGTCCATGAATCCCTAAATCTCATCGTGATTGGGGTGAGAACTTGAAGGAGTAAATGTTTTGAAACTCTCCTCCCTTTCCCCAATGCCTTTCCCTCCTTCACCTACCATTTTTAAGCGTGGCCAGCAGGTCGAGGGAGGTGATTTTTCCCCTCTACTCTGCTCTGGTGAGACCTCACCTGGAGTACTGCATCCAGCTCTGGAGCCCTCAGCACAAGAAGGACATGGAGCTGTTGGAGCATGCCCAGAGGAGGGCTACAAGAATGATCGGAGGGCTGAAGCACCTCTGCTATGAGGACAGGCTGAGAGAGTTGGGCTTGTTCAGCCTGGAGAAGAGAAGGCTGTGGGGAGACCTGATTGTGGCCTTTCAGTACATAAAGGGGGCCTATAGGAAAGAGGGGGAGAATCTTTTCAGTAGGGACAATGGTGATAGGACAAGGGGTAATGGTTTTAAGCTGAAACAGGGTAGGTTTAGATTGGATGTAAGGAAAAAATTCTTTACACTGAGGGTGGTGAAGCACTGGAACGGGTTGCCCAGAGAGGTGGTGGATGCCCCATCCCTGGAAACCTTCAAGACCAGTTTGGACGGGGCTCTGAGAAACCTGATCTAGGGAATGGTGTCTCTGGTCACTGCAGGGGGGTTGGACTAGATGACCACTATCGGTCCCTTCCAACCCAAAACATTCTATGATTCTATGATATGATTCTATGATTTTCCCAATAAGGGAGGACTTGAATCGTTGCTCACAGGATAATACAAAGAAGATGGAGAATTTAATATCACAGATTTGTCCAAATCCATCATTAAAATGGCCAAACATAAACTATCTTCTCAGTTCTACATATGATATCTTTCTAGATAAACTCTTCTGCACATATGGAAACCTGCGCACACAAGCATAAGTTATACAGACTATTAGAAATTCTTCTGTGTCAGTTATGTACTGGCTTTGGATGGGATAGAGTTAATTTTCCTCATACTAGCTAGTATGGAGCTATGTTTTGGAATTGTGCTGAAAACAGTATTGATAATACAGAGATGTTTTAGTTATCGCTGAGCAGTGCTTACACAGAGTCAGGGCCTTTTCTACTTCTCACACTACCCCACTAGCAAGTAGCCTGGGAGTGCACAAGAAATTGGGAGGGGACACAGCCAGGACAGCTGGCCCCAACTGACTAAAGGGATATTCCATACCGTATGATGCCATGCTCAGCATAGACAGCTGGAGGTAGAAGAAGGAAGGCGTGGACATTTGTAGTGATCGTGTTTTGTCTTCCCAAGTAACCATTACACATGATGGAGCCCTGCTTTCCTGGAGATGGCTGAACACCTGCTTGCTGATGGGAAGTAGTAAATGAATTCCTTGTTTTACCTTGAATGCATGCACACCTTTTGCTTTACCTATTAAATTGTCTTTATCTCAACCCACAAGTTTTCTCACTTTTATTCTTCTGTTTCTCTCCCCCATCCCACTGGGGGATGAGTGAGTGAGAAGCTGTGTAGTGCTTAGCTGCCGACTGGGGTTAAACTATGACAGTGTTTATGGATTTTTGCTGTGAATCATTCTAGCAGATTGTATTTTAAATAGAAATTAAAAGGAGAATAGATGAGATGATGATAACTGTCAAAGGATATTATGAAAATCAAACTGTGTTATTATGCCAGCACCCAACAGAAATCAAACTGTGGAAGGGTTATTGGCTTAGCACCTCTAATTTACTCATCTACTCTAAAAGCTTGAACACTTGTTTTGCCACAATTTCAGTAATTCCATCTTGCTGGATAGCTGTCAATACACAAGATACCATTAGATAACACTGGGTGGACCACTGGGAGGTTATTCACTTAATGTAAATATCTTGCCAAAGTTCAATTATAAGCTTTAGGTACTTGGGGAGCATCATCTGGCTCTCAGTTTATTAAACTAATGCCATAGGCACTGTGAGTTTATTAGCTGAATACCTTAAGCTGTCTGCTCATCTAAAGGGCAGATTTTTGTGAGGATTATGGATAAGCATCAATCATATGTGACTTTAATAGTTCAGTCCATCTAATTTTCCCAGTTCCAGTCAAGGGAGAGTCCTGTGTTATGGCACTGACTAGCTGGCAAAGCTTATGGCACTTTCTGAATTTCCAGTTGTTATTTTGAGACAAGTACTTCGTTAGCTCTTGAACAAAGAAACATTTTTCTTTCCAGGAAAAATGATTATGTACAATGATAGTATTCTTGATTTTGAAGGGATAATGCTGGCTTTGATTTTGCCAGCTGTTCCTTCTGTCTTAGAAAGGATTTCCATGAGGACGAAGAATGTATGCTTTTGGATGACTGCTATAACACTACATTTTTTATGATTTTGTATATAAACTTTTTCAGATATCTAGAACCTTTTTTTTTTTTTTTTTTTTTTTTTCCCAGTAAGTAGAATGTGTTACTTCTTTCTCATATTCAAGCCTTTATCGGAACAGACCTTCTTGTCTAATGCATCAATTTGGTGCTGGTGAGGAATTAAATTCAATGAAATAAAACCAACTTTTTTTTCTTTTCATTATTAATACCCTCATTAATGAATTATTTTTTGTTCCTACAACTGTTAGATTTAAGAGAAATAAAATGTAACCTAGGACAAAACAAAACAAGAAACTCTGTCCAGCATTCTCTTAAGATGCTGTTTCTAAGGATCTAATCTTTCAAAAGTCACTGATCCTGGCTACTGAACTGACCAGAACAATATCAGTGAGGGTCTGGTGATCCCCATCTAAAGCTTATCTGACTGACGTCATGACACAGACCCATGTGTGAAACTGAGTTCAGTACCTCAGCTTTTTCAGGCTGACGTCCAGCTAAAATTGGCTGTCTTTATGTTAATTTGTCTTACATAGGATAATGAACTTCATGTGAGAGGCAAGGAAATGTGCCAGGAATATTAACAGCTATGGATCTTTCATGTTTATGGCAAACAAGTTAAAAGCCATGCAATATGAAGCAATCTGCTGAGCAGTTTCAGATGCCTTTGGTTAAAGGATGTAACCAGGATTAATACAAAGCAAGAACGAAATGTTAGTGAAAAAGTGCTTCTACATTTTTTTTGATGCAAAGGTGGAGATTAAGAACATTACTTTTGTGACTATAAATGTTTAACAAGACCTTGAGGAAAGAGAGAAAGCAATTGTATCTCAGCATAGTTCTAAACCTTTGCATATATAAACTTATATGCACATATTTAAATGGTAAGCTCATTATTCTCAACTGTTCCACCTAAGGATCACTGACCTGCTTGGATGTAGCTATAAATAAGCATGAACAATGTAATTATACAGAACCCTACTCTCAGAGTTGATCCAAATTGTGCTACATAGCATCAATTTTGCCTAATGTTATCATACCTCACTTTTGCTTGAAGCTGGCTTTTCCTCTGGTGTTCTGGTCAAAGACAGAGTTGAAGCTTGTGACCTTTGGTTATAAGAACTCATAAACTCATGCTGTGGTTTTTCTAAACCTCTAGGATGTGCAGCCTTCTTTTCTGCATAATTTTAAATATAAATGTTCCTCAAAGCTACACTTCCAGAGCTCTCCTGAAACTCTTAAATTGTTTCTGCATTCTCTCAGCATTTAGAATTGACTGGTCTTCTAATACTAAAGCATTATCTGTCCTTAATGCCTCACTTCAATAAATTGGAATACACTGTAACTTCTATACACCACTTAGTTAACCATATGTGTCAACAAGAGACTGTCAAACAATTTTCAACAAACAATTATTTCAGCTTTTTGTGTGTGTCCCATCTCTTTAATTGCCCAGGAAGAGAGAATGACTTCAAGTGACCTTTAAGGAAGACAAACACATGCTTTAATACATTTCCAGTCCCTTGCCTTATGAAATAGAAAACAAGTATTGACTATTACTCTGTGAAGCATCCCCACAAAGTATGTGTACCCAAAGGCACTAAATGTCTTTCTTAACATTTAAAAGGGATGCATTTTTTCCTTACATGAAAATTATTTTATGTCTGAATGAATACACTAATTCGCAACTGACTATAATTTAAGTGTTATCTCCTATCAGTTTTACAATACATCAATGCAAAAAAAAAGAGCATTTCTGCACAAAATGAAATTATTTTTTTGCAGTCTAAAAATTGGCAGGCTTTGTCCATAGAGGAAGCCTGCAGCACACATAAAATATGCTTTCATTATGAGTAAAATATTTTGCAATATTTTGATTACTGTTTTATTCTCAGCTCCTTATCAAAAATTAAAATAACTTACTTGTTTTATTTTGGAGTTTGTACTCTTTTTATATAAGGTCAGCTTATCATTCAGACAGGCTCATCATTTTTTTCTTATAACATTTCTGAAGAGAAACTACCCTCATCTTTGGACATTATCTTCAGACATGAATTAACCAGGAAATAATACCCTTTTTCCTTCTTTCTTTCATGGACTAGGAAGTTAAAAGCAATGAGAAATGACACAGGAAAAATTATTTGGTTGTCAACCATAATGCATTGTCATTGCAGTGTTTCAAGTTTAGAAAAACAGAAGTAGTAATAACAACAAAAAATCCCTGAATGCATTATAAAAGAACAAATAATGATATTAAAGAACAAAAAATTACAAAGCCAACATATCAACATGAATAACATTTTAGTGAAAAAATTCCAAATCTATCCCCTGCTTCTACAACAAGGATAGATAAATAGATAGGTGATTGCTTAATTTATTAGTTGATTGGTTTGTTGATTGGTTGGTTTGGTTGGTTGGGGTTCTTTAAGTCTAAGGAGTTTGGATGAGATTGGCTCTTGGATGACAGTGTTGCCTGTGCTGCATAATCAGAGGAAAATGGGCAGGATGAGGAAAAACCACTGAGATCTCACTATATGCATGAATCTCTACATTAATGTGCATAAATTAGTATTTATGAGAATATCGACTTACTTTGGTTGTGATTTCAGACTGCCAAAGAATGCAAGAAACCCAGGTTGTTATCTGACCATAACAAGATAAAAAGAAAATCCGGAGATATATTTTGTGGGCTGATAGTGACTGAAGCAACAAAGTGACACCAAGTAAGTTGAACAAATTAAACTATTTGTCCAAGAATAGGATAGGTCAATGATGACTAACTTTTTCAATGTAAAATATATTAGACCTGACAGACATTAGATTGGATATTAATATGTTTTGGAAAGTGTCAAGGAGATATTACTAATAAGGTAAATGGTCAGCACAGCTAATTTCATGTCTTCAAAGAAAAATAGATGCAAAACTGCAAAGTTTGTTGGGTTTTTTTGTTGTTTTCTTTTGGGTTGTTTTTTTCTTCTTTTGGGTTTTTTTTTTTTTTTTTTTTTTTTTTTTTTTTTTTTTTCAAATCACTTATTCCCAGAGCTGTCAAACAGAATCAGTAGAAACAATGACTAGCAAACTGTGACTCTGGCCAGAAGAAAAAAATCCATGCATTAACAAGAGGGGTAGTCCAGGCTAATTGCTATGAAAGCTAAGTAACTTATGTTCTGAAAGAAATAAATCTTAAGCTGGGTGAAGTGCCAGATACAACACAGTACATGGCTTAAAAGAGAAAAAATTGATTTAAAAAAAATTATATATATAGACAGTTTGTTTATTCAACCCATTAGCTTCATTCTCAGTTCTCAAAATCTGTTGTATTTTTTGTTATTCCAATTATTTTATCTTATTGTGGTACATTTCACTTCACAGAGAGTAACCAATCCAAATATGGAGACATTTGATTTTATGCATCAGGCAAGCTGTGAATAACTTTCCAAGTCATGTCCTGGTTTTAGCCAGGATGGAGCTAGTTTTGTCTTCAACAGCTACTGTGGTTTGGATTTAGTATGTGAAAAATGGTGATAGTACACTGCTGTTGTTCATTGCTGCTGAGTGATCAAGGACATCTTGCAGTTCCCCAAGTTTTGCTAATGTGCAGGTGCAAAAACCTGGGACGGGTATAGCCAGAATAGTTGATCCAAACTGGCCAAAGAGAGTGTTCCATGCCATAGATGTCATTCCCGGTATAAGTGAGGGTCAGACATTGCTCCCTTGCTCTGGTTCCTTGTTCGGTTCGTGTTCTGTTCATGTTCCCTTCTTGTTACCTAATTTTTTGTTTTATTTCATTCGGTCCTGTTTGTTCAGCTGTTTGTTCCCTCACTCGCTCTCTCTGGAGCTTGCTGTTCCGGGAGAATATCCTTGCTCCCTAACTGCTGCTCAGGACAGGCTGTATTGGTCCT
>KL273207.1:8006-21700 GCA_000699545.1 Podiceps cristatus | reverse complement strand
CCAACCTTGACGATTCTATGATTCTATGATAAACCATGTGAAACCGAGGTTATGTTCTGCAGAATATGGAGTGATTGGCTTATTGCAGAGTTGATGATTACAGAAAGGTGGTAATTGAGACATGTTGCGCCGTTCTGTACAGGGCAACCAGCCGTGTTCCTTCCCGTTTTCCAGCATGCTGGTTCCCACAAGGACAACCTTAACATCTGTACAGTCCTAGAGGCCTCTGTTGTCTGATGCATTAGTGGACCATGTCATCCGCATCGCAAGGATAACGTTTGCTGCTGGAGTAGCTTTTGGCTTGGGTCTGGCAATAACACCAAGGTTAATAGAGTAGAAATGGGACAGATGGACAGATATATCAGAAATGGGACAAAATTCCTGTAATCATGAAAGTCAGTACCCGTGAAACTCCTCACTATTTGGTATTGATTTTGGTCATTAATTTTATAATCTTGGTAGAGCCTCCAATGCAAAAATCTGAAGTTATGAAGTATATTGCACTTCCACACAACAGACGCAAGCTAGACTTAAGATTTGGGGTTTTTTTTTTATGTTTTCTTTTATACTGGGCACTAATCTTATTCTACAGATTTATTTAAACAACTCTGTGTACCAAAAGCTACCTAACTTGCTGCTTCTGTAGGTAATATGTATTCACACTCTAGCTCTATATTGATATTAGACAGATGTGAGAATTAAGTCAAGAAAATCCGCAGGTCATCTTAAATACAAATATTTAATATTACATTGAAGCTGCTGATAGCGGGAAGGGAAACATCTGTCAATTTAGGTGAAGTCATGCTAGGCTTCACAGACATTAGCATGAAACAGATTTGCAGGAGTATACAGAAACAGATAATTTACTACTAATTGACTTCTAAAATTTATTCCTCATTGACTAATTGACGGTCCTGTCTTTGAACACAAAGTAACTCTGAAGGCATTGATCACAGCTGCATTATCTCCTCAAAGAGGGAAAGATGCTGCCTGAAATAAAGTCCAAATTTCATTTCTCCATGTGCCATAAAAAATGTGGTCCATGGAACAGACAACAGACTTTTAACCTGCCTTGGCTTTGTGGTCATTAAATTTTTCTGTTCAAGCAAAACCAACATTTTTTGGTAAAGGTGCATTATTTCGTTATTCATACTGACAAAGTGCCAGCATTTTGCTGTCAGTGGTGAATTGCTGTTGTATTAATAATTGCAATAATTGTACAGTTGTAATAATTGTATTTTAATACAATAGTGGTTGTGTCCTGGCTATGGCCATTGTGTACAGAACCAGGGATGCATCATTGGCTGTTGCTTGTCTGGCTTCTCTCTGCTCTGCCGGTGCAAGCGTTACGCTGCTGTAGCTTACACTGAGGGGAAGCGGCACAAGTGGCACAAACTATGGCTGAGAGGCAGCTAGCAATGATTTGCAAAAGAGAAACCTTTTCTATATTCTTCCAAAGAGAAAAGGCTGTCAAGAGAAGGCAATTTCATTTCTTTGCTGTGCTAAATCAGTGAAGCATAGCTGCCATCCTGAAGCCTAAGTCTGGTCTCTCGCCTACTTGCCTGTCTCTTGGCAGCAAACCTAGGTGGCAAATCACCCATTTCTGCAAAAGGGGGGCTGCTGTTAAACAGTAACTTTAAAGTGCTGAATACTTTTTGGTAAATTCTGTGTATTTACAGCATGTTTTCATTTTACATGTTGTGCAGCATCTGCAGGAGCTGATGGACAGTCTTAGGCAAAAGCTTTTAAGACAGTGGGCCTTCAGTCAAGGCCAGGAAGGACGACCCACCTCCTGTTAAAGAGCTCTGCCAGGTGACGTGAACTGTTTATTTGAGCTTTTCAGCATCCTCAAAGAAGGTTTTAATGAAATAAGAACTTGGTGTATTGTAGAAAGAAGTTGGACTACAAGGAAGAGGTTGCTGGGGTTCAGCGTAATGTATTTTCCTGATGTTCAGTGGAAGTGTGGTACCACCCCAACTTCAGGTCCGGGCTTTTCACCATATACCGCGTGGCCCGTCTACTCCTGCTGTAGGCTCAGAAATACACAGCTGCACAGTAAACTGACAGCAAAGTATTGTCAAAGTCTGCTAAGAAATTTCAGAAGTAGTCATTTCAGTGACAGATTTGTTCAGCAGATGTTCAATAGATGTCAGATGCATGTCAAATAAAAGTAAAATTTTCAACCCAGAGGGTAGAATATATTTTAAACAAAAAAAAAATCACTTATTTAATAGGGGAAGGAGGTAATGATTTTTAATACCTTATGACCAACTACAACCTTTGGTCACTTGAAAAGAAGCTGGATTAGGCGATTAGATACATTAATGTATGCTACAATTTGGATATGCAGATATGTATCTCATAGTCATTTTTTTTCTATTTTTTAAGCAATGCTTAATCCCTAATCTTTTAATAGTTTAATAGTATTTTCAATGCACATTGTAATTTTGCTAAGGCTTCTGAGCATGAAGCTCACCCTACTTACGTAAGACCAAATTCTTCAGCTATGCTTCTGGAGTGATAGTGTGACCGGTATGGCTTGGTACGTTCTCACTTCCTACTCTTCCAAGCTTGAAGTTGTGTTTTAACCAAATTGTCCACCCACAGGAGGACACTTTTGATTGTACTGGCCTCCAGTGGCAACCTGAGGGCCATTTTGCTGGTGGGAAGTAGTCAGTCAGCTCCTTCTTGACTTCATGCACTATACATCTAATTGGTCTTGCGCAATGTTGGCTGTGTCACAACCATATAAAGGACTAAGCCCTTCTGATTTTGGATTGCTTGGTAAACTGGGATCATTACCAACACTTTAATACAGTCAAGTGCATATATCTAGAAGCAAATCCTATAAGATTACTTGCTGGAAAGCTTTTACTCTGAAAAAGGATTAGGGGTCATAGCAGGCAAACAACATATTTGAACTTCCAGTGTGATACTGTGTGGAAAGACCTGGTCAGGCTTAAGAGTTTATAATCATACCACCAACAGGACTGGGGTGTGATTTTCATTTCTATGTATGACATGGGTGACACTGGCACTACAAGACTGGTTAAATTCTGATTTTAATGTCCCCATTAAAGATTTAGAGAAAATGGACTAGAGTGGTAGGAGACTCTTTTTGTCCTCTTGATAGAGAGGTCCATGTATCCCCTCACAATAGACACATGGGGAACACGGCTGTAGGCTGCTTTCCATAAAGGGGAAGAATTTTTCTTCTTCTCCAAATTAGCTAAATCATTTGACAAAAGAGGAAGCAGAAGAGGAAAAATTGTTTTCTTTGTCAGGAGCATCTGTAAGAGGTAGAATTTTATTTCTGGCATTTTTTTCTGCCCAGCTGCAGATGTTGCTACTATTTCTGTAGAGAGAGAGATGCATCCTTTTGCACAGGATGGTTGGCTTAAGCTGCTTTCAGGCCAGAAGAGCGATTTTCCACTGGCTCTCACAGGGGCAGGACTGTACTCAGGCTGTTTGCAATCTTGTCCTGACACAGAGAACTGTAATGAACGTGACAAACATAAGTTCCCCTGCCCATTCCTTAGCCCGCTGTGCAGTCTGAGAATGACCACTTACTTGGAAAAAACCATATATTCCATCACGGAGGGAAAACTGGTCACTCCTTACGTTTGCACACCCATCATGCAGGTGAGTATTTGGCATAGGCATTGCCCAATGCAACCATGATGCTCGCTGCTTCTCTTCCTTCAGCAGTTTTGTCCGTCATGGTTGCTTGCCTATGGAGCATTCCCCATTTCTTTTCTTGTGTCTTCTGGTTGTGGGATGATATTTCATCAAAGCTGCTTATACTTGAATAGGAATCCAGAAAAGCAGCCCTCAGCTTCTTAAAAATCAGGACTATAAAAAAACAAAGTCATGGATTTGGGTAGACAGATGAGCTCATTTTATTCTTAAGACCATGGTAGGAATGTTTCCTTCTAGGCTATCACAAGAAAGTATAATTTCCACAGCATGTGCAGGACCTGACTTCAGCTAGTAAACTAAAATAGTACTTAAAGAATATGCATCAAAGTTAATTTATGCTTTGACTATTGTCCAATTGGGTAAGAACAACGTTGACTGCTCAAAATATACAGAAATATACCAAATATAAAAAGAAGTGTTTAAACATCATCTTCATCTACGCCAAACTGTGTTTATCCTGCTGCTGCTAAATACTCACTCTAAGAGGAAAACAATTACCTGCTAATTACTTTGTGTTAAGAAAAAGAGCGAGACATTTCCTGATGCCACATTGAGTTCAGTCTCTGGGAAGCACAAGCCCAACATTACTGAGATTTTTAAGTCTTTGTTTAGTTTTCTGATGAGATATAACCTGTTTTCTAGAAGTGCTGAGTGCCAGCGCTTGCCTTGGAAGTGATGGTAGTATGAATATCTTGCAGCTCTGGAAAGCGGTGGTGTTTTTTTAAGATCCAAAGACTGACAGGAGCAAGTTATTGACCCTGCCCTAGAAATGACATATTGGGAGCTATTATTAGGGAAGTAGGGAATTCAAGGCTATAACTAGAAAATGCAATGCTGTTAAGCATGCACACTTACATATGTCACATGCATGCTTTCATCAAGAAATGCTGCTTCCAATGGTCAGAATGGCCAAAATGATCTCTAGAAGGAACTGTGATAAGGGAAGTGTCTTGATAATCAGATTCTCCCAGAGCGAGGCCAGAAAAAGAAACCCCAGTAGAGCCTGCGAGAGCAGGAGGCTAAAGATGATTGCAAATTCTTATGCTTGAAAGAGAGGAACAGCCTCTAGAAGCAAACATAGATCAACACCAAGATGTGGACAGGGATTGCCTATCTGACCATGTTTACTGGGCTACTTATTCATATCCCTGGGTATATAATAAAGTGCCTATATGGAAAACTTCAGTCTAAAATAACAACTGATCCAGATCTAGCATGAGCCTCATTTCTGTGTGTTGCTAATTGAAAAATTATGGCCGTTTGAATAGCATTGATTGTTGACATTTTTGCTTCACAATGTACTTTGCTTTAGCCTTCATTCTATGGCGTCCTCCATTCAAAGAACTCCAAGTACTTCACAAATGCTAATTTAGCCTCCCAACTTCTCTGTGTGCAAGGTAAGTATTATTACCCCCAGGGATTGCCTTCTCTTTCTGTCGAGGAAGTGCTTACCACATTGCTGGCACTGCTAGAGACCTTCTATAATAAGCTGTTTGCGGCGCTAGAGACCTATGGAGCAAAACCAATAAAAGGCCATCTTTGCTCAATGTGAAATAATTCTGCTAGTAAATCTCTAAGCAGTAAGTTTAAAAATGGGCAGGAAAACGCAACTTAGTTGGAAAAAAAAAAAAGACAAAGCAAGGATGTCATATAGAAAAAACATATGCCATGTTATATTTCGGTGTACAAACAGTATTAATAAGCACATGGATGCATATGTGCGGCTTTCAACTGTGTAAATGGCAGATAATGAGTCTTACGGCTGTACTTAACAGGGGAGAATATGGAAGTTTATCCTTTTGCATCTTTTTTTCATTTGCAGTGTCAGACTTGGCAGATGAGGGCAGAATACTCAGTATTTGTGGGTGTTTCCTCTTGATGAGTTTGAGTGAGACTGTTGTAGAGGGAGGCTAACCCACTGCATAATGCTAATGTATTTATACTTATATGTCTTTTCAGTAGTTAATGATATGCATTTATGTCTCTTGAGTAAGCATTCATAGGAATAAACAGCCTTTTCTGTATAACATGGAGGATTAGACACCACATTTTACTTACACTAAATTTTAGTGGGATTATAAAGCTATTTGATAACTCCTCACAAAAAAAGGCAAGATGTGTACCATTCATTTAAACATGGAATGTATGTATTTTATGTACATTAATAGTAATATCATCATTAAAGAAATTAATTTTTCAATAGGGGTGAACTGTTCTTTCTCTCTCAAGACTGACATTGGAGAGTTCACCTAGTCCATTATGAAAGTCTGATATCCAGAATGCTTGATAGTCATTCTGATAATCTCTGATAATGCCTTTGGAATAGATGTAATGAAGTGGAATAACTCATTTAGACTGCATCTTGTCAACATCATTATTAATTTAAAACTCTCATTTTTGAAGATTAAAAGTAGCTGCTGATGATCTACATTGGCAAACAAAGAACTGAGCAGAATAGTGGGGCTGGATTTCCAGTCTGCTGCCACCCTTTCATGCCACTTCTGCCCCATAAAGGGTTTGGAAACCTACCAGGATCATCCTACAAGTATTTCTAGCGGCATAAAACCAGTATATGGATGGCATGCTGCCTCTTTCCGGCCCTTTGGTAGGAAAGATGGCTGATCTCAGCCATGAATGACAGTAATGGAGATGTTGCAGCCCTTCATCATGTTTTTTCTAACCTATATCAGGCAACAGAGACATTTAGTGGTCACTGCAATGCATCAAATAGACCATAGATAGCTCAACTGTATTGATGAAGCTAGGCCTAAATGATGTGGTAAGCTTTTATTTAAGACACCAGAGCAGCTTGCAGAGTTAATTCAAACTGTTGGAGATTACCATAGCATTTAGACTGTTCAGATGATACAAGATAACACAGGAATTCCCCTGCGTGCTCTGCTTTTTAGTGTGTTCTTCACTGCACTCAGACATCCTTGCAATGTTATTGACCTGCCTCAAAAAAAAATCTGAGGGAAGAGAAAGAAGTTTATTCCTGTATCACTGGCTTACAAACTGGGGAAAACAAAACCAGAACTCTTCAAGCTTAATTTTCTATTGTGCACTGCCTGCAAAAGATTGTGAGGTAACACCTCTTTACCCGAATAAATCAGAGGCAGGCAGCCTTGCCCGTGCCTCTCTCACACACTTGCAATTCTGTGCACTAATTACCTTGGAGGATTAATGTCTGTTTGCCTTGTTTTACAATTCAGCCATGCTCTGGCCCAGTACTTCTGTAGGAAGTTGTCATATAGATGCTTTGCGAGAGCATGGAATGTAAGAGGAGGGTATATAAAAGTACAGAATATAAAATGTTACATTTTAGCAGATTTTCTGTATGTGTTTGATGCAGATGTAAAAGAAGAAACCGTGTCTTACAAGCTTCATTCACAATCAATGGTCTGAATTACAATAAGTGTTAAGACCTTGCACAAAGGCTCTGTAAGAATGATGTGATTCTTCTGAGACAGAGTGGGGTTAAGGAAGACAGAAGTCTTCATGAAAATCAAGCACATTCTTTTTACCATGCAAAAGTCCACACAAATGCAGGAATCTGAAGAACTCAGATACATTTTTTTTATTATTATTACGGTTTTGTCATTTGCATTGCTGTAAAGGTTTATAAAAACTTTCAGAAATTTCTCTATTTGTGGCTCTGGAATTCAGGTTTAATTATAGCCTTTGCTGTCAACCCTGACACACAAAGCTAGAAACAAATAAAAATTTTCTCTGAAACTTGCTGAGCCACCTGCACTGAAGTTTGCTGATTTTAGACAATTGGATGAGGTAGATTCTTCACAATTGCTAAGCACTGCGAGTCCTTAAACTTGGTTCTGGCTTGTGTTCAATCCACACCAACAAGAAACTTCTTGTGGTGTTTTAGGGGGGAATTATATAGCTGACATATCTGTTCAAATGCATATGCTTCTTCAGGTTGTGGATTTTTTAAAGCAAGCATAACTAAACATTTCTTCTCCATGTAACAAACTTATCAAAGAAAGACTTAGATAATATTTCTGAGTGGCTTTGGATATATTCTACCTTGGGTCATTGTAATTCTGTTCTCCCAAAAAGACAATACTAAATTACAAAAATTCACAGCAAAGGGAAAATAAAATAGAGTATTCTTAAAACAATAATAAAAATTGCAGTGAACCTGCTTCAAGCACCCACTCGAGAGACAAGTAAAAAACCAGCTGCCTAACATTTAATGATCTAAAAAAGATGAGTTGAGTCATACTCAGCTTAAAATCAGTTGAGAATACTTTGGGGATACTTTCTCGAGAGGAGGTTACCTAAATAAGGAATACTTTCATGTTGCTTTTTACACGTAAGTATTGTCTTGAAAAGAGTAAACAATGTGAAATTTTCTTAGAAAAATAATAACTGGGGGAAAAAAGGGGGTAAAAAAATGAAAAGAAGCTAGACACTTGTAACTGGGGGAGCACAAAATCATTACAGAAACATTGCTCTCCAGTTCTCACTCTGAAGGGTGCTGTCCTTGTCTTTTTCTGTCTCTATATTCTATAACCTTTTTCAAAGTTATGTGTGGTGCTAGTTCTCATTTACACTCCTGTCATCTTTACAGCAGAGTACATTGCTCTGGCAATATCATAGGTTTGAAGAGATGGAGATCTAGCTGTAGGAATGGAATTCATTTGCTGAAATGTGGACATCTATCTGAGCTATTTATCTGCTTTTTAGCCAAGAAGTGGCAATTCTGAGGTACAATCCATCTTACCATAAAATAGAGATCTTCATAAAGATCAGATGAATCCCACATATTTCTCTCCCTTGACAATAAAGGAAAGCCAAGTAATGAGCTCACACACAAATATCCATGGTGTGGACATCTAAAGTGACCTAAGATTAATCTTAGTCCTGACTTCACTAATATAATTAAAACTCTGTGGCCTTTACTTCCCTGTTAACAGTGTTGTTATCCCTGAATGAATGATGCGAAGCAGACATGATGGGGTAGGACGCTTGACAAGTATTAGCTCTGGAAAGCACATAACATGCTGGAACCTCTCCAGTGTCTTTGTATGCTTTTGCCAGGGATTTCAAGATCGTCACCAATTCCTTATAGCTAACAATTTAGGAGACTGCTGAAGTGCAGGATGAACATCTGGTCTTCAACAGCAATAAAGGCTTGAGGCTGTATCAAAGATTACAAAATTTCAGACCTGCTGAGCTGCCGAAAATCATAGAATCATAGAATGGTTTGGGCTGGAAGGGACCTTAGTGCCAACCTAGTTCCAACCCCCTGCCATGGGCAGGGACCCCTTCCACTACACCAGGTTGCTCAAAGCCCCGTCCAGCCTGGCCTTCAACACACCTACAACTTCTCTGGACAACTTGTTCCAGTGCCTCACCACCCTTATAGTGAAGATTTTCTTCCTTCTATCTGAACTAAATCTACCCTCTTTCAGTTTAAAGCCATTGCCACTTGTCCTATCCCTACATGCCCTTGTCAAAGGTCCCTCTCCAGTTTTCTTGTAGGCCCCCTTTAGGTACTGGGAGGCTGCTATAAGGTCTCCCCGCAGCCTTCTCTTCTCCAGGCTGAGCAAGCCCAGCTCTCTCAGCCCATCTTCACAGCAAAGGTGCTCCAGCCCTCTGATCATCTTCAGCCCTCTGATCATCTCCTCTGAACTCACTCCAACAGCTCCATGTCCTTCTTGTGTTGGGGGCCCCAGAGCAGACGCAGCACTGCAGGTGGGGTCTCACCAGAGCAGAGTAGAGGGGCAGAACCACCTCCCTCGACCTGCTGCCCACGCTGCTTTTGGTACAGCCCAGGATACGGTTGGCTTTCTGGGCTGCAAGCGCACATTGATGGGTCATGGTGAGAGTCTCATCAACCAACATCCTGAAGTCCTTCTCCTCAGGGCTGCTCTCAACCCATTCTCCAGCCAGCCTGTATTTGTGCTTGGATTTGCCCCAACCCATGTGTAGGCTGTTGCACTTGGCCTTGTTGAACGTCATGAGGTTCGCACAGACGCACCTCTCAAGCTTGCCAAGGGCCCTCTAGATGGCATCCCTTCAGTAAATAAAAAAATATTTCAGGTCATCCTTCTTCGCAGCCCTTTTTTAAAAGGAAAAGGGATTTCAGAGGGGGATGAAATTAGAGCTCTCCACAAATCCTGAGTAAATGGGCTTTAATATTCTTCCTTGAAATTGAGTGGGAGAGTAAAGAGAAGGGAAAGGAAATTCCCTGTTTCTCAGACACAGATGGAGGAGGAACAGGACCTCTGCTCCTCCAGCATATTGCAGTAGTGGCTGCTTCCCTGGAAGAGACCATCAGGAGGGTTTCTGACCTATTTGTGACATGTCCTTTTATCTCCTGATACTTACATGGCTTAGTAATAGTAGAACAGAGAAAGTTGCTGTCATTTTTTTGGCAGTTGCAGGCACTCTCACACTGCTCAGACACCCCCCAGACTAAGCCCCACCTTGTCCATGTGTCTGTGGAGGGTGGGTAAAAGGGTTTTACCTTACTAATACCATCCCATTCCCTCAGCAAGTCAACTTCAATATGACAGATTTTACTAGAAGTACAACACCAAGGTCTTCATCCAGTGTAAATCAGCACAATGCTATTGTTATTTTATCCTAGGGGAAGGAACTCTGTGAAATTTAGAAAAGATGCTCTGTACTGTGACACTTAGACCTGGTGGCAGCTCTAGTGCCTTTTATCTAGTGGGGGTGTCGGAAGAAAATTTAGTGACAGACTCTGCACATGTCTGTGCATGTGTGAGTGTGCACAAGTGTGCAAACAAGCACACATAACATGATGGAGATTTTAGAGAACACAACCACACAAACCAAGAAGGCACCACAACACATGGGAAGTATATGAAGATGCGCCCGCACAGTAGCCCTCGGTGCTTTTTCTAAGCTCATATAAACTTGGAGAAAAATATCCTTGGGGAAAAAAACAAATAGAATTTAATTTGGTTTTTTGTAAGCACCAAGGAAGCAAGTAGTAGGAATGATGCAGGCCACTGTGTGTATCTATTGAAAAGCCCCTCATTGTGAAAGGTGAATGTTGACTATGGAACTATGAGGGCAATAAGTTATGCTTTGATGTCTACAAAAGTTTCAGAATTTGAATCTAAGAGAATATCCTCAATGTGTTTAGATTTCCCTTCCCCAATTTTTAAATTTGCATATAAGTGGCAGACACAGCTCCAATACTTTTGCAACAAATAGCTAATGCATAATCTTTTAGAACTGAAAATAGACTTCATTTCATTTAATGTTTCTCTCTATGATTTGGTACTTTCTGTGACTTAAAGATGCATTTGATGATTGCTGACAAATTTACATATATTTCTTGTATTTAGTTCCTTTAGTTTTGTTTTGTTTTGTTTTGTTTTGTTTTAAAAAAAAAACTACAATGCTTTTGCTGCCAGGATGTATTCTATCTTTTGACAAATCTTTTTTTTTTTTTTTTTTCTTTTTTATACTAACAGACAACCAATAAGGTACATATTTCATTCCAGATTACCATGTCATGTTTCTGTAATAAAAAATACCTGGTGTTTGATCATCAGCTAGCCAGCATCCTTGCTACAGGTTTTGAAGTCATAGTTAGACATAATACTAATTGTACTATCAAAAAGCAATCATGGAACAATTCACCAGTGTAAACACTGAATTCAGCCCAATCTGTGCACCTGTGGAAGATGCTAATCTTTCTCTCTTTCTCTCGGTAGCTTTCAGCTGAACATCTTTTTTTTTTTTTTTTTTTTTTTTTTTTTCCCTGGGGGGGGAAAAAAATCTGTAAGACCAAGGAACAGAGTTAAAGACAACACTGATTTTATGTGCTTTCTTTCTGGCTCACTTGTGATGGCAGTGCTCAGAGCATGCCAAGCAATGCTTGTTTAACATGATTTACATAGTTATTCTTGCTGATTTTTTCCTCTAAATTCCAACTCGTTCTGTCATTGGTAGGATGAAATATCAAAACCATAAACCAGTGCAGTTGTTAAGATAAGAGTATATATATTTAAAGAGATATTAAAATAAACTATAATTTAATTCAGCGGGCTAACAGTCAGTAAAGGCCAAGTCCTATTTGCCTTACTCATGCAAGTTATTACATTGCAATGAGATTAGTCACCTAACATAAGTAGGAGTTGGTTCTGTAACAAATCTGCAAACACACACCAAAAAATTGAGTTAATCCTGAAATACTATTTTTAGCTTGCTCTCATTGTGTCTCTTTAATATTATAGAGGTCTCCTAGTAGTGACAGTTTTAACCTTGGCTCTCTTGCTTTTTGAGAGATGAAGTCAGCCCTTCATCTGAGTGGCTTTTTCATTGTTTAATATCCTCATCAGTTTTACTTGAAAGCTAAGCTAAAAAAAAATGAATAATAAATTTGATGAGAGCTGGTTAAAGAAAGCATTGCATTGAATCTGGATTGCTCCCAGCTATCTTAATTGAACAAAGGGAAAGTTTCCAAATACACCTTCTATATTGGCTGGCTGCCTTAAAAGTTCGCTGAAGCTAGAAGAAAAAGTCCTTCCTCTACAAACTAAATCACATACTGTAAAAAAAAAAACAAAACCAGACAAGAAACACAACAACCCCTCCCCAACTATTAAATCTGTTGTATAAAGTAGACCAGAAATAATATAAAACAGATCATTTCATTACAAGTTGGCATCAGAATTAAGCTATATTATGAATCTGGTTTAGCGTTGGAATAGATAACAGGATTCTAGTTTTTGTCATTGTGTAATTTTGCATATGGATAAAAAGCTGATTTTCAAAAGCAAAAAGTCCTATTCTCATTTGAATGGATATAAATCAGTAAAAGTACTGGCATGATGTCCTAGTAATGTGGAAGTTGGTTTGCAAGGTTTGGCCCCAAACTGAAATGGGGGCAGTTGAAGAGAGCTGGCTGGTGGCATCAAAATAATTGACTGGAGTTTGGATTATTTTACCATTTAGAGAGAAGATAAACCCGAAACGCAGTGTTTCATCGAGCCGCATCATCTCTTCAAAATGTTACCCCATGGTCTGTCGTAGCCACAGGTCTGCATAGCCCAGTTTTCCAACAGCAGCTGAAGGGTGATGCGGTAAGTAGGTTGATGACTATCAATAAGAAAAAAAAAAAAATCCAGGTGATTCCTGACAGTGGGATGGGGCTTCTGCATCCCTAAACTGCCAAGGAACTCCCTCTGGTGACAGGGAGCACCCATGGGAGAGGCAAAATGAAGCCAGTGGTGGCAAAGCCTTACGAGGACTTTTCCTGGGGCAGAGGACTGGCAGCGCCAGGGTCATGAGCAGTTGTTAGCATCCCTTGAAACACAATATCCGTGCATCGGTTACCAAAATCCCTTTAAAATCAGCACGTTCTGCTTTTGCCTGGTACGGCAGTCCTGGGGTACGGGCTGCGAAAACCGACTGATGGGATGTCAAGGACCTTAGGGAGATGGTTCTGTAACACTGCGAAGGCGGCGCTTGTGTAATTTAAGGCAGCGGTTTGTACGTCGTGTGTGACAGCCTGTGCTCCCACCACGAGACCAAAAATCTTTCCATATGGAAAGTATACCAGCTTCTCAGGAGCAGCAGAAACATGTGATTTTGATAGTAAATAAGCCTGAGCAGAGGAAGGCAGCACAAAAAGGATGTATTTAAAACAAAGGGGCATTATTGATTATTATCTCTACGTGATATTTCAGTCTGCTCACAACAGCAGTCTGGCTTACCTTATCTGTACATAATTCACTGTACTCATCACAGAAATTGCAGGTTCATGGGAGCTTCTATTTGCCATTAGGTGTATGTCAATTACACTCAAATTATACTAAAAAATCAGTATACATGGAATTTAGTATGCAGAGGCATGTAATAAAAGAATGTTAATGTTTTTTAAAGAGTTATTCAACCTCTTATAAGTTAGGGACTACCAAAATTAGGAGAGTAACTCGAATTTAGCTCACTTGTGAGTACAGTTAATGGTATCGTACCTAATGACACAGTCA
>JMFS01073500.1:0-17974 GCA_000699545.1 Podiceps cristatus | reverse complement strand
AACCTTAATGATTCTATGATTCAATGATTCTTGCTGGGGTACCATGGGCTGCACCCGTGTGGGTGAGGGCTCTGTCCTTCTGGCCATGCTGCTACCCCCAACACCCTGCTCTCTGTCCTCTGTGGCCAGCCTGCTCTTGCTGCTTCCTGAGGACTCTGCTGCAATACGTGAAAACCTGAAATATGTAGCATCCCATGATGCCTGATGTTTTAAAATAGCACTAAACTACCAATAGGCAGTTCATTGCATGACAAAGGAAAAAAAATAGCATCAGTCTGGGGTGGGTGTGCACCTTCCATGCATGGTAGGCTCTACATGCATATCCAACGTTTTTTCTCAAACTTAAAAGTGACTTTTTTTAAAAAAAAAAAAAGTCTGTATGCAAATAGGATATTAACTGATCTTAGAAAACATCATGCTCACTTTCACTCCTGAAACTTATTTCTAAGAGCAGCATGGGTGTTTTTATCCATAGTTAAGTAAACAGCAAAAAGCTTGTTTTCTTTCTGTTCTGCCTAGATTGTTAATTATTAAAACCCTTTAATGGTCATGTAGATAAAAAATTACATTTTTTAATTGGGTCTAGTTGGGATGGAATTAACTTTCCAGGTAGCAATCCTCAGCTCTGTGTTTTGTATTTGTAGGTAGAAGGGTGTTGATAACACACCAGTGTTTTGGCTATTGCTTGGCAGTGTTTGCAAAGCATCAAGGCTGTCACCCCAAAGGCCAGTAGGCTGGGGGTGGGCAAGAGGTTGGAAGTGGTCATAGCCAGGAGACCTGACCCCAACTGACCAAAGCTATATTTCATATCATACAACGTCATGCTCAGCAATAAAACACTTAAAGAAAGGAGCGGGGGGAGGTATTTGTTACTAAGGCATTTGTCTTCCAAAGCAACTGCTACGTGAACTGAGCCCTACTTCCCAGAAAGTGGCTGGACATTGCCCGCTGATGGGAAGTTAAGGATAAATTTCTTTTGTTACCTTTGCTTGCACATGTGGCCTTTGCCTTTATTAAAGGCTGCATGTGGTCTTTATTAAACTGCTTTTATCTTGATCCACAAGTTTTTCATCTTATTTTCTGCCCCTGTCCCACTGCAGAGTGGAGTGATAGAGTGGCTTGGTGGGCACCTGGCACCCAGCCAAGATTAACGCACCACACCAGTGCAAACCATGTTTTTCAAAACTACCTTGCACACTGAAATAACTAAATATATCAGCATGGGGAAGAGGCTCAAGAGAACAAGGCCAATCATGTAGTTATGAAGGAAATAGCCTTTCTCCGGTACTTTTAAAGCAATAGAGGCAGAAGACAAAAAAAAACCAAACCAAAACAAAAAACAATCAAACAAAAACCCCAAAATACCCAAAGGCCCCAAAACCAAAATGAAGTAAGCAAACAAAATACCCCTAAAAACCCCCCAACAGTGGAAGAGAATGGAAGAGAAAGACTCTGGACTTCATTAAGAAAGCTAACGTGAGCAGAAAGAGCAAGTGTGGACAATGAGGAAGCAGAGTTAGAGGTATGTGTGCTGGCATTCTGTTATTCTACCTACAGCCATATGTCCTCTGTACCCTAAGAAGTGTAATAGCTTTACACGCAGAAGTCTATGCATTATATGCATCACCTTCTATGAGTCCCTGAGAAATAAACTGTGAAGCAAGGTTAAGTTTGCTAAAAGAGATGCTCATGTTCTTTGAGGATACACATTGATGTTAGTCATGACTAAGATAGCTGGGTAGTAGCTTGTCCCATTTTTATGAAGCCTTTTCAACAACTATTTTACTTCCTCTTTGACTATATTTACATGCAGTCATGTTTTGTATTCTGAGGTTGTGTGTTCTCATGTCTTTTCAGTCTTCCCTTCTAAAATATCAATTACATACTGCTTCTCAGACTCTTTTCCAACACTTTCCTTTCACCCTCCTGATGACTTACAATGACATTGTTGCAGCACCTTCAGTTATCTTCACTTAAATTAACTCTTTCCTTTACAGAATTATTTTTCAGTTCACTTCTGTAAAGCAGAGATGTCCATTTCCCTCTTGAATTTTTAAATACAATTTTTAAGTTTCTTGCTGAGCTTTGAGAATCAGACCTGGATGTGCATGAGGAGGCTTTGATGCATGAAGCACGCCCAGACCTGGACACAGGACTCCAGGTGGGAAATACAGTTTTAAATATCTTTGGGAAATCTTGTCACCACATTGTACTGCTAAATTTTGTCACCTCTGCAGGCTGAGAAACATAGAAGTTGTTTCTTCTTTTTAATTTTTCAAGTTTCTGGAAATCTGTTAGAGAATATTTTCTCCTAATGGATGTCCATTTGGATTCCTTTAAATCAGTATTATCTTCTTACTTTTGGCAAACCACATTATTTGGCCAAATTGATCTGTTTTCATGTTCTTACTGGGACTTTTTGTGTATGGTTTGTTTATTTGGTTGGTTGGTTGGTTGGTTTTTTTAATTTCTGTAGCAAACATGGTAGACACTATGATGCTAACTGTGGGCTTGACCAACTGAAGCATCTGAATTCTTTTATTTTTAATCTAATCTTCCTAAAGGAAGCATGAATTTCTGGAAAAAAAGCTTGCTTCTTGTTAGTCTTCTTACTGTGGCATCTAAATCTCTGATATCTTTATATCTTGTCTAGGGTCTGAAAAATGTCTGACACAACTCAAGCTCAGTTAAGAACACAATAAGGAACTTCAATGATGAAAAATATTGCATAATTTTGTGTCCTTGTCTGGCAATGTAAGGCAATTAGCCATCTGGTGATTTCAGTTATCATATTCCAGAGTAAGAGTTGGTCTGTTTTTTGTCATGGGGCTATAGCAACCAATGCCTTATGGAATGAATACCACCTCCTTGGAAAAGAGTGGTCTATCTTCATTTTAAAATATTAAATTTTCATCTCTGTTTTCTTTCATGTTGAAGATCTCAGATACTTGGGCTTCCCAAACAGACTTATTTTCTTTAGTTTACTCTTCAGTTCTTGCCATCACTGTTTTCTACTTTCACGTTAAACCTTCTTAATTTTTTTTTTTTTCTGCTTTTCTTCATATATTCTCAGTAAGTGATTTGCATTATAGTTTTCAAAAAGTATTTCTAAATTATATCTCATTAGATTTTTAGTTTAATTTTGTCTTGCATTTGAAATAATTCATTTGCATTTACCTGGTGCTGACTGCAAACTACAATTGCTTTAGCTGCCCTGAAGCAGATGGGAATGTGCTGAATTTTGTGAAGAAAGATAGAATAAAACCCCAAGAGAACTCATACTTGTCACATAAATAGCAATAGATATAACTGAAAGCAAATTTTAATGTAAGAATGACTAAATCTTCTAATAAAATTCAAATGTTGACTATATCAGTGTAGTTTTACTGTAACTTATCCCTTTTCAAAGATAACGTTATTTTTAGAAATTTCATATTCAACCATACCTGAATCTTTATTAGTTAATCTGAGATATTTCAGTCATGGTGAAAATGGGATGAGTTGTTAATGCATAGTTAAGCAGTTTTTTTCCACTGCAGTGGTACATCCCTCTCTCCCCAAGAACTCCTCCTGTCTCTCTTTCTCTTTTTCACACACTCCACTCAACCTTTTCCTTATCCCTCATTTACTGACTTTTATTTTGTAAAGAAATTGCTTTTAACTAAAGGTAGCCAGAAGGATCAGCTAGATTAATTATTCCAGCTCTCCTGAATGGTAATTTCATTTTTTTTCTATTGATATAAGACTGCATCAAAAATGTTGCCTAATAGGTTTATTTTGACCCTTATGGCATGAAAACTGCAGAACATGATATATTACTTCTTTAAGGAGAATTTAAAGGAAATATAGGTATTTTCAGTGATTAAAAATGCTAACTACAGCAATAACTGTAGAATAAATGTAGATACAGCAAAGTGGCACACCTGACTAAACTCTTGCCAATGACAGTTCAACAGTTCTATTATATCAACTAATAAAAAGACAGGTGATCAAATGTAGCATGGGGGGCAACTGATATGATAAGACACAGCACTAATATATGAATCCACAGATGTAGACAGGATTCTGAGAAAGATCTCCCCAGCTGCAGAGATCCCCAGCTGCAGTGAATCTTGAAGACCACCTGTAATTCTACCTACTGCCTCACATGATACAAATTTATTGCTAGGTTAAACCATGCTTCTACTGGCCAAAAGTCACTCAGGCAGAGATAGGGTTGCTCTTTTGAACACTTTGCTGAATTGCTACACATTTTTTACTGAACTTACAAGGCCCAACATTCTATGTAATACTTTAGACTACAGCTAAGCAGTTATTCTCAGGAATACTTCAACTCTCCCCACTCTCACGCTATAGATTGTAACAAAACAGCAGGGAACCAAAGATATGATTTGTAATTGGGAACTAAAGTAGGAGACTGATGTTTTACCAAGACTGATACAACTCTAAGATGGAAAGTGGGGGGAAAAATGCTAGCAACAGGTACCATAGACTAAGTTGATTGTATTTATACTGATCTGGTTCCTTGCAATGAATACATCCACACTTAGAATTTTTTGACTGATGTTGACTGCTGTGATTCTCAGAAGCTCAGGGGCTCAGTTATCACTGTTCTGGCAGCATAAATGGGCTTCAAAGTGGGCATAAATTACTTTTACAAGTATTTCCAAACCTCTCTGTGGTAGTAGAGTAGTATAAAACTGACTAATATAAATTAGAATTAGACTCACTGTATTTTGCTTATTTCAGTTTGGTCTTGGGTTTTTGTAGATTTTTTCCTTAATTATGAAAATTTCCTTCATAATCTAAATTTCCTTATAAAATACTTAGGAGAATTTAGTTTAAAAATTAAAATTAACTTATCATCAGGCAGCATAGCACTTAGCATTTCTTTCCACATTTCTAAGCTTTACTCTTAAAAGGGTCAAAAGTTAATAAATCAGAACTGTAAGATTTGTTTCTCCTATATATTGGCCAAAACCTCATCTTTTTCTTTCATGCTAATGGGACTACAAAGTAGACTCAAATGGTTCAAACAGCCAGGCTTTGATCCCTTTTACATGCAGGTTCCCCCCAGGTTATGAGCGGGTAAATTTTGTTCTGCATTGCATCTGCTCCGCAGTCCCTGACTATCAGAGAGCTCTTGTTCTCGCTGCCAGATTAGTCCCTTTGGGTTGGCTGCTGCAGGAAACAAAGTAAAGCTTCAAGTTGTGAACAGGCATAATTTGGCTCCACTAGATGAGAAACTATAAGGATGGTTGACAGCTGTCATATTCCAACTCCCCCAGTTCCCCTTCATGTTGGTCTCTCTGGCAATGGCTCCCCGTCACACCTTAGTCTTTTCCCCTAAGGAATCATTGCTTTTGCAGACCTGTTAAAATGTGGCCTAGAAAAATTTATGTCCCAAAGGTGTGGGATTCAGGGCGCAATTTGAATCACTCTATGTGGCAAAGTCATAACATTAGCTATTTCTTGCCTGAAGTTATAGAATTAGTATAGGCTCATAAATTACCCTTTAAGTCAGAAATATAATTCCTGTATGATTTTTCTTCAGTACTTGGGACTGAAAATTATTTTTAAAATGGATTGCATTTGCCCATGGTATTTCAAACAGATTGATCTTTTGATGATGGTTGAAAAAAAAACCCCACAATAATAACAAGAGAAAACTGGTGTGTTGCCATGAAAAATATTGCTTTATATGAACAAGAATAATGACATATTTGAAGAACTTCATGTGATATGGGAAAAATGTGTTTTATATATCAATCAAAGCAAGATGTATAAGAAAGAAACATGTCAGATCACTAGGGAGGTTTTGTGGGGGAGAAGTAGTACAACAGTTCAGAACAATATTTAACAAGGAACTTGTTTTGCTGCTTCTCCACAAAGCTTTTTAATGTACCATTTTTTTCTTTTATCAGTATTTTTAAATCAATAGACATTTATAATGAAAATGATTAGCAGTTTAAATGGGCTTAACTTTACTCTCCCCTGTAAATGTATGACTAAAGCATGAAGTACATACATGGTTAATGTGATATTGCTATCTAATAGGCAACATTCATCAAACCCTTCCCCTCCTTCTTAATCTTTTTGTTAAAACATTCTTTGCTATAGACCTAGGATTTCTCTGGTTTTACTTGTAGTAAATCCTTTTATAATTATTCTTGGCTTGACTTGATAACCCTCAAAAATTCCTTGTTCCTATGGACAATGCGTCATGAAGGAAATGAGCGCAAGTATTTTAAATCAGAGGATTATGCCAAAGCAAAAGACAGGAAAAAAAAAAAAAAAAAAAAAAAGCAGTTTCATGTTTTGTTAGTGATCCACAGCCCAGGCCTGGATTACTTGTGCATAATATCTGTAACTCTAATCGTACTGCTGAAGTGAATGAATTGTTGATTCTTTGAAATGGATGGATGGGATATTGAATCCCTTTCAGAAGAATTTAAATTCCAAATTAAGATCGAAAAGCATTGCTTTGACTTTGGTTATAATAACCTGTGAGGATTTATATATTTACAGAAATTTCCCAGAATTTGTTAGTTTACTGCAGCTGATGACCACTCCTAGACTGTTCAAAGACCTCTCATGGCACAACAAGCTCACCTGAACTTGTTAAAGGAAATTAAATAACGCTCTTTGAGTTCTTCAACCCTCTTCTCAATTTTTTTCTTTAGTATGCCTACAAATAAATAAAAATCATGTCAATGCATAACAGGAGACTTCTCTCATTATTTTTCTGACTACTTATCTGCTGTTCTGGACTTCTTTTTCTTACACTGAAAAAACACAGATATTGTTCAGTGTTCTACTTGTCCTCCAGCTGCTGGGCCAGAAGAGGACAAGTTTTCTACAGATCCTATACCATATTTTTCAACATCATGCTGGAATAACACTCCTAGGAAGTCTTAATTATGGTAGAGCATCTCAAAATGTGTTCATGCAACTGAATCTATACCTGCCTACCTAATTCTGAAGAGATAAATTACTCTCCGGCTTACATTAACTGTATTGCATTAACTCTCCTCCACATGTAGTGGAAGCCCAGATGTCCTTCTCATACATTGATGCCTACACTGTAGAAATTTAAAGAGGAAAGTTGTATCCTGCCCCATGACACCAAAGACAAGGTGTCTTTTTCTTCTTTATTCACTGCCTGATACAGAGGGAACTTGAATGCCAAGTGCAATTACATTGTTAGTTCAAAGTTATCACTGATGTGGTGGACTCCATATGAACAGTCTTAGTCCAGGATCTGTCTCACACTGGAAGAGCTACACAAGTAAGATGAATTCACTTAATGCTTAAAGTACACAAACCAGTAATTTCTTGGACTTTGAGCTCATCATATTAATGATATTAAGAGACTTGCTGTTGATAGTGAGGAAGTGCAGTTATTAGTAATAGGGCTTGGATCTTCATTTTATACAAAGATAACACAATGAGTTTATTTTTTTTTTCTTTTTTTTTTTTTTTTTTTTTTTGAAAAATACATCTCTTTTCCTTCTGAACACAGGGGTATTTTTTGGATTAGATTATCAGATTACTAAAGACAGTTTTTCAGGAGTTCTGTCTGAAGTACAAATCTTTAATATATGTATCTCTTCAATGCCTAGAGGTGCCCTGTGAATTCATTACTTGAGCTGGCAGTTCTGTGCTAAAGGTTGTGACCCAAGTAGAGTTGTGCTGGTTACAAACTGGATTTCTTGTCTAACAGAAACTTACTCATGCCAGTATTTATAATCTTAATACTGATGGAGATATAACCCATTTTACAAATGTGTTTTCATAACTAAAAAGTCTGAAAACCATTAGTAGTAGTTACTGTAAACAATTGCAAATAATCAGCTCACAAGTAGACAAAGAGAAATCTTACTAATTCATGGGTAAATAATTAAACTCTAAGGTACTACGTAAATTCTAACACTGAGGCATCAAAGTGAGAGGTTTTTGGAACTAATGATACTTACGCATGTCTTTCTGACTTATTTTCTGCTGGCTTTAGTTGTTCAACATTTTTCTTTCCTTGTTTATGCTGTCAAGTTAGACTGCAAGCCTTTTCAGCAGGGGATTTTTATTCCTTCATATCTTCAGTACTACCAAGATCAATATCATTACCATTAATAGCTTTGTCTAAATGTATTTAGCAATGTTAAATCCAATAATCAGAAAACATAAAATGTTTATAAAATCTGCAGGTTATTTATATTTAGGAGTGTTCACTTATATGTAGGGCTAACTAACATTTGAGCTATATTCCTCTCCTTGGAACCGCTTTTTTAAGAATTCAGCTTAGGCAGATAATCACTGAAAGCCAAACTTCTTACAGGTTAGTGAGAACACTAGAGAGATCAACACATTGAGCATTGGTTCTCATATTGGACTCTAATAATTTTTAGAAGCTTATACTACGGGTTGCATATTGAACCTGCAAGATTCTGGATGAGAAAACTAAGGTTTCTGAAATTTTGTTTTAGTTCAGTTATTCTCTGCATTTGGGAAGGAGACTCAAAGCAAAGAATGAAAAATAAAAAAATATTATATTGATCTATGGTAATCAACAGTATGCTTACAACTTTCAGGTATTTTGATATATCTTTTTTGAAAGTTTGACTTAGCCATTGTCTTGTTGGCCTTTGACAAATTGCTGGCAAAACTGGGAAAAATTCCCAGAATAGAGTATGAAAGCAGAATAATCTTCAAATACTGAATAATATCACAATATTACTTCCTCTTGGGTAATTTCCTTTAAATTATTTACAGATAAATTATGTAGAGCTGGCTTCATCAAGCAGGAGGTGTCTGCAATATAGATGTCTACATCTGGACTAGTTACCCTGCTGTCAATTTGTAGTTAGTCAAAAGAAACAGGCACTTTTAAGTAAAATAGATATACTCGAGTCTATGAATAAAGAAGAACTGTGCCCTAGACATGAACAAAGTCTCTCACAAACAGAGCCCACATAGAAGATATCTTCTTTATTAACATGTTTGCTCTATCACACTTTAGGTATCTTTAAAATATTTTCTGAGTATTAGTAAGTAGGTACTTCAGGAAATTAGATGAGATCTTCACGTTGATATTTGTAAAGGGCCAGAACATCATAAAACATCACATACACATAGGAAGTGAGATAAGCTTGAGCTCAAATGCATACCAACATTTCATGCCCAAAGCCTTTTTCATCAAGCAAAAAGTCCTTGCCACATAATAGAGCAGACCCCAGCCTCCCCTTACCTGCAGCATAAACTGTCCTGGCCTGACAGTAGGAAGTATCTCACCTAAACAAATGGCAGTGATAAAAGTCTATAGATTCATTCACAGACAATTTTGTGGACATCTTACAAGAAAACTGATTTATAGGTAACCTAAGTTTAAGCTGTCTTGCTTGGTATTCAGTGAAAAGTAGAAGCCAGATCCCCTACCCTTACCTAGATGTCAAGGAAGTCAAGGATCTTTGTACTACTTCCTGAAGCAGGACAGTATAGGTGTAATCATTAAAGAGTATTAAAGACACAATCACTAAAGAAAGCTCCTTGCTGAGGCATTCTTACAAAATCCAGGGCAAATCTCAAGGAAAAACCTGGAACTAGGTCTGCAATATAGAAATGCAAAGGTTTTCAGCAGTTCCATAGCTCCAGCTGAACGGTTGAGCCTGGTGCCAAGAATGCAAAACAGACCTTGTTTCTGTCTAAATCCTGCTAAGGGTGCTGTCTGACAAAAGCAAGGTAAAACAAATGTCCTTTTCCCCTGAGCTGTGAATTCTGTGTTATGCGAGAGAGAAGTGTAATATAGAAACTACAAACCTGTTAGTCTGACCTCAGTACCTGGAAAAATTATGGAGAAGATCATACTGGGTGCTGTTGAAAGGCATTTATAGGACAATGCAATCATCAGGCATGAAGGGAAAGCCCTGTCTAACTAATCTGATATCCTTCTACAATAAGGTCACCCGGCTAGTGGATATAGGGAAGGCAGTGGATATAGTTTTTCTGGATTTTAGTAAGGCTTTTGGTACTGTCCCTCACAGTGTCCTTCTGGACAAGTTGTCCAACTGTGAGATGAGCAGATACATGGTGTGCTGGGTGAAGAACTGGCTGAAGGGCAGGGCTCAAAGAGTTGTAGTGAATGAGGCTACATCTTGTCTGTGATGAGTGACTAGCGGTGTTCCTCGGGACTCAATTCTTGAGTCAGTTCTGTTCAATACTTTTATCAATGGTCTGGATGCAGGAGCTGAATGCACTATTAAGAAGTTTGCTGATGATATCAAACTAGGAGGTGCTCTCTCAAGGGACAAGAGTAGCTTGTAGGGTGCTATGATTTGGATTTGTGATGAACACGGTGTTGATAACACATAGGTGTTTTAGTTATTGCTGAACAGTTCTTATGCAATCATCAATAGCTGAATTCTGTACCGGGGACGGAGTAATGCTGGGCCCAAGTATAAATTGGGAGGGGAGTGGCTGGGGAGCATCCCTGAAGAAAAGGATCTGAGGATGCTGGTAAACAGCAGGGTCAATATCAGTGAGCAGTGTACCCTGCTGCAGCGTAACTGCATCCTGGGGTGCATCAAATACAGCTATTGTTTGGATTTGTGATGAAAACAGTGTTGATAACATTAATGTGTTAGTTATTGATGAACCGTTCTTTCACAGCATCAAGGCCTTTTCTGCTCCTCACCCCACCCCACCAGCAGCAGGCTGGGGGTGCACAAGAAGCTGGGAGGGGACACAACTGGGATGGCTGACCTCAATGGACCATGGGATATCCCATACCATATGACATCATGCTCAGCAACAAAAGCTGGGGGAAGGAAAAAGGAGGGACATGCAGAGTTATGGAGTCTGTCTTCCCAAGTAACTGTTCCATGTGACAGAGCCCTGCTTTCCTGGAGGTGGATGAACACCTGCCTGCTCATGGGAAGTAGTGAGTAAATTCCCCATTTTGCTTTCCTTTTGGGTACAGTTTTGCTTACCTATTAAACTGTCTTTATCGCAACCTCCAAGTTTTCTTGCTTTTACCCCTCCAATTCTCTTCCCCATCCCACTGCAGGGAGTGAGAGAGTGGCTGTGTAGAGCTTAGTTCCCTAATGGACTTAAAACACAACACTTTCATAGCTCCTTCTCTAGCAATATTCAAAGCTAAAGGAACCGTCTTGATTTTACTTAAGGTAGATTTCAAAGAAGAAAATTTATTATTTATAAAGCCATAAAAATTCTTTTTAATATTGCTTATAAAAACGAAAATAGAGAAATACATTCAATACTACTTTATCCTATAAGGATTTAGATATACTTTAACATTTCAGACTATTGTATTTGCCCTAATGACATTTATCTCTACTCTTCTATGTAGCAGTAATTATACCACCCTTCATATGAAATCATGTATCCATATGAATCCATGAATCCATATGTATTCAGATCTTCCAAGACTTTTGTTGAACTGCTTAAAAATACACATACTAGAGGTTCCTAAAATTGTACAAATTTAGCTATGTTTAAAAGAGGATGAAACAACTTCTTCTGATAATTTTGCAGCATTTTGTGATGTGTAAACAGCACTGATGTGAAGGTAATGGCTCCTAAACACCACCTATACAGCTAATAGGTTTGTTTTTTTTTTTTTTTTTTTTTTTCCTGAAACTGTATCTAAGAAATGGGCACTCTGTATCTGTTTACAATGTGGTGCACAAGGTCTCTTACAAGTTCATAGCCAGTTTTTTTGCACTATGTGGAAGCAGAACAAAAGAACATCACTTACTCTCTTCTGAAGTCTTTTTAAAATTTTTTTCCCTTATCAGAGGTAGAGGAAAATCATAATTTACTAAACAAGACCAAATCCTACCAACAGGAAAATAGTCCTATTAAACTGCAGAGTAACTCATATTTGTGTGAAAAAAGAAGGCTGAATCTGAACATATATTAAGCTGAAACAAATTAAATGATACGTAATACATACAAGTGTATGTCAAGCAGAATCACATGTTAAAATTTCCCACTTAGAATAACATTTAATGTATTTCACATTCATTTCTTTTTACATTACAGGATATATAATTTAAATTTGAGTTATGGTAACCTAAAAAGCCATTTTACTGGAAATGAAGAACAATTGATCAACATGAACCATTTCAGCGGGAGAAAAGCAAAGGTATAGAGAGCTGATCTCTTTAATTGTTTTCTTTTTACTCAATTCTATATCAGCCAGAGTGATATAATATTTGATTTTTATTTTTTTCATCTAATCTCACATTCATTTCTTATCCCCTCGAGGACAGTCTCTATTTTATTCAAAATGCAGTAGATATGTCAGTGTTGAGCATTCTTTTTGCTTGGTTAATTAGTTGCAAATCTGCAAAGGTACAGACCCATTTTAAGCATTTGATTTCTTTTATATTTTTAATTTCAACAAGGAGCAGGACTCATTAAAGCCATGTGTGATTAATGTATTCTCCTCAGGTGTTTTATTTCTGTCAATTCTACCCTTCTATAAATTCACTTTGTGGATTGAATCAGAGAGCTTTAGGAAGAGCATTCTTCCAGATCAATGTGTGGAGCTTTGATTTTGTAAAGATTCACTTGTACCTGAAATCTTTTTTTGGTTACAGTTGCTATTGCCAAATGCTTTCAATTGTGATGCTGACTTGATCAATTTACAGCAAAAATAGTGCTGGGTTGAGCACATCTAGGAGTATAAGCAGTGCATTTCAAGAGAACAGAGGTTCAGAGAAAGTAATGAAGATAAGTCCTAGGATTACAGCAAATTTAACAGAAAGAAATAAATACTTGAAACATATCCTTGCCCATTATTAGGTCACAGAAAAAACACAGAACTTTAATTGCTGATACCATCTGTTCATTTCTAAAATAAGTTTGCAGTGATAATAATAGTCCATTTTGGTTTCACTCTAAACAGGATGAATATTAGTCCAGAATGTGTTCTCATAGATTAAGCTTGAATTAATGGTTATTCATCTCCAACTTCAGTCATTCATATTTGTCTAATAAAGGCCTAATTAAATTAAGAAATTCCTTGAATCAGTAGTGTCAGAAAGTTACAGCTAATTGAAAGCTGTTTGGTGACTCATGTAAAATAAATCAGTCATATTATTCTACCTGTTATAATGTAAATGGGGTCAGCATAAAATTTACATGACATGTGCCCTAATTTTTACTTCTATTGACTCAGTCCTGAGGACATGTTAATAATATGTAACACAGCACAAGGCAAACGTCACTGCGTAAGGTTCAGAGTAATTGTTCATTCACAAAACATGGTTCAAAGTTGTGGATAAAAACTTGGGAAATCCCAGAAAATATAAATCTTTATGCCAAGTCCTAGCTACCAAGCTTTCCCTCTGAAAGGCTATTTAACTGAGGTATGCTGTACTGACTCATGATTCTTCCGTTTTCAGACTTAGTTTAACTACACCTGGATTGTGAAATCTCCCTTCTGCAGTGAAGACCCTGAGGCTGCAGTTCAGAGGTTTACTTTCTTTGCCGAGCAATTATGTATTCCCTGAATGGTGAATGATGGAGAAGTTTAAACTACCTTTGTTTTCCTCAGCTAGTACATAGAATATTGGAGAGGGCTTTGGCTTCCAAACTTGTCCATCAGGAATCTTTGATGGTGAAGAAATTCATGCAAAATTAAATTAAACACTTAAAAATCGAATTTTGTACTAAGAGCATTTTCAGCAGAAAGAAATTACTGTATGTGCAAAGGAAAGGCAGGCTATGATTACTGCCTCACGAGACGTATGGTAGTACACATACTTCACTCTGGCACATACTTTGTTTACCCAAAATATTTTTTAGCTTGAGGGGTTTCAGAATTTTAATGTAAAATTTCTTGATGTACTTTTTATTATTTAAAAGGAAGATGCTGTCGAGAACATCACAAGCATTGTAAATTATTGTTTATGTGTCAGCATGTAGATGCCACTGTCAAACCTATTTACAAACATCAGTGTTCCTTTTTAGAACTAGAAAAATATTTGGATAATCAGAATATATTACTGAACATGTATGTGGTTGTATCAAATGTGCATTATACTAGATATTACAATGAAGTAGCTGCATGGATAGCTAATCGTACAGAACATAAACTAAAAGTGGGGCTTAGGCTAGTGTATTAGTTCAAATTTCGGTCCTTGTTTAAGCTTGATGGGATGTCAGAATATTTGGGTTTGTGTTTAAAGAAATCTTGTACCAAAAAAACCCAGGAAATTATATATGAAATAACTTTAATTCCTGGGTATCATCTCCCTTATGGAAGTGAGTGGTGGAAGAAAAAGGACTGTTTCTCCAGAGTGATATGGTATCATTTCTTGTTTCTGTAAATGAACTTTCTGTATATGCCTAAATGTATGTCTGACATTAAAGACAATGAGCAATGTGAAATATATATTTCAGCAAAAGAAGAATGAAGTGGAAAAAATTGCGATAGAATAATGGCTTGCCTAGCAGTTTCTAACACTGGTTTAAAAGCTAGCTATTCCAAAATGCATCAGAATTATACTCTCACATAAGACCTCGACAAAACCATTAACAGCAAACTCTCCCATGCTATTGTACAGCAGTTTGGCAATACAGCATTGTCAGCCAGAAGGTGTGTTTTTTCAGCAGAGCTGACATAGCTATCCTGGGAAAACTTTCCCTTTTGTATACAGCCATGGACTATGCCTGGATATAACTCTGTGTCTAGCCATAGTAATTTCAGCTTTTTAAACTGATAGATGGAGGAATTAAGGGCTGCATGAATATATGTCAAACACAAAAAGGATAAGGTCAAGTCTTATGCTAGTCTCTAATATGCAAGGAAAAATCTCACCAATGATAGAAGTGTTTACCAGCTATTGGATCTTCTACTAGAAAATGGGGAACAATATGGCTACTAAGTATTAGATTGGTCCTATCCTTATTTAGGTCTACTGAATAAAACAAAAAATATGTACAGTGGATGTTAGGACAAAGTAGAAAAAAGAAGTGTAAAGTATGTTATCTATGTTATAAATTCCTTTTTTGAATTAGTCAGTTTTGCCTTTAATTCACATAAGGCATAGTAGAAGTAGGTATTGCATTGGCAATTCATTATTTAAAGAGGAATTACTGCTATTCTGAAACTACTTATAGCAGCAATCAGAATTAAAAGGGAAGGTAAAAAGTTAAGGTCACTTTTGAGAATTGTCTTTAACATTCATAGACCCCTTTCCTGCTTTGAAGTATTAACCCAAGTGTTTATCAAAGAAGACACAGCCTTAACCTCTGACTATTTAAAATGAATGAAGACCAGATGTTATAATTCCAGGTTTGGGTACAAATGACAATTCTATTTAAGAAGCAATGCATTTTGTCATAGCAATTTGTGTAAAGACAAGAAGTCATGAAGTAGGCTGCCAAGTTCTCTCTGGTTCATTTGTTATGACTTTTGCTTCTGACACTATGTCATGGGTTCAAGTCTCAAAGTGGCACTCCGTAGTGCTCTACTGATAGAAGAGCTATCTGTACTTTAGGTGACATTTTAAAATAAGCTCTCTGGCAATTATCCAAATGTATGCTAAAAATCAGAAGAGGCATTTTCAGATAAGAGTTGGAGATAATAGCACTCTCGTGGGCAGCATCTCTTCTCTCTATGAAACTCACTCTGATACCCAAGATTGTCTGTGAGCTATCACTGAACACATCTGTAATGGCTGCTTCATCTACTGCAATGTCATTTTGTAACAAATAACTCATTATCCTTCAGAGATGTTCAATATCTGGGATTTGAGGGGCATTTTAAAATCAAATTCTATTCAGAAGCCACTAAGCTATGCCACGGAAGCTTTTGTCACTTATTATAAATTAACTCCTTGATCCTAGCAACCATTTCACTCTACATATGCCAAGGTAATACACCCAGATTCTCTGAAGAATAGCCTGTTCAGAGATGAGTTAGTAGGCAGTAGAGAACTGAAATACTTGGAGATATGCAGGTCAGATAAGTAGGTTACCATGAGGGTAAGTGTTCCCCTAGGAGTCTCTCAAGCACCTGGTTTTCCCTAGTCCTGGCAAGAAGGGGAGTTTGTTCACCCAAAGTAAGTCTGTTTGATACTGATCTTTTTGGAAAATGTTCTTTTGCAGTCTTCAGTCATTGTCACTTTGCCTTTCAAGTCAGCTTTTTTTTCTTTTCTTGGTTGTGTACAGTTCTCAGATTATTTTGTTATGACATATTTGAATATTACTGTCAGTACTGGTGACATTTTTGTGGTGAGAGCTTCAGAGTATAGGCTTTTTCTCTAACAAACACCTTTTTTTGCACAGAGAGTAGGAAAAATATAGACTATTCCCATAACCTATATCATATTTTGGACAGTAATAAGGGTTTAGCAACTTCATGAAATCTTTAGGACTTTAATTAGGAAGGCATACTTGACATATCTGAATATATATAGTAAATGTACACAAGATACTTGATATTGTGGAAACCATAGGAAGTGCTATCTGTGTCCACCTGTAATAACTGGTTCTTCTCTCGCATTATTATTACACTAATAAACTCTTCTTTAGGCTTTCTACTGATCTGTGCAAAAGGAAGAGATCAGAAAAATAAAATCCCTCTATTCTGACCCTTAAATATCTTATGTGAGAATGTCCTTTTTCCTCCTGTGACAAGAAAATAAATTATTTTGACTGATGGGAACTATTGGCCTATTCATCTTCACATTTATGTTGTTTCCTTTGTTAAAACTTTCTGATTCTACAGATAATTCTCTGCTAAAAGATTTTTGAAAAGCTGTGTTTTGATAGCCGATGGAATAGTATTTTTCTTGCATCAAGGTCTTTGTGTAGTTTAGTTTTCAGTGGCTGGGATAATAGTGTGTTAAGTACTGTCCAGTCAGGAAATAGAATTCAAGTCAAGAAATACAATTAAAATCAGTTACTCCTTTGTGTCTAATTCAGCTTAACCTGTGTTAGAGGTTATGGTGCCACAGAGTTAATAAGTATTCCTATGAATTGCCTAACACGCACACAATAAGTAGTCTGAAGTCTGAGGAAAAAGGGGTAATTTGTCTTTATCAGACTACAGTTACAACTGTGTTTGAGAAAGTCTATAAGGTTGCAGAGCTCTAAATGAATTTGCTGTTGTATTGACCAAATTCTTCAAGAAGACTTTTTTTTTTTCCAAAAAAGTTTTTGTTTTAAAAAAAGGAAAATGAAAGAAAAGAAAGAGAATCCCCAGAGACTTGACAGGGGGGACACAACCAACACCAAACAAAACAAACCTCTTAAGTTTGAAATCCCAGTTTACAACAAGAATGGATTTCCATGTTCAAAATCTACTATTAAATGTCACATTTACAAAGAAATTATGCCTTTCAGATTCAGCTTGGCACCACATTTTTAAAAAATATTGCTGCTTAGGCACCATCTGAAAGTGAAGTTATAAGTTTTTTTTAAGTCTCATGCCACATAATCTTCCATTCAGAGCCCAGAGTATTGATAGATATGGGAAATAATTGAAATATTGTCCATTTCATATGCTTTCAGTTTGTGATACTAAAAATAAGATGCCTTAGTCAAGGTATGTGTTCATACGGTGTAATATTTGATAAAGGATGGTGGGAAGGTGGTTATTGATTCAGCATCTCGGGAATGCTGGTGTTCACCAATGCAAATAAAAAGATACAGTCTAATTTTTTACTTCCACAACTCTTCCTGCCACAAACATACATAATGTTAATGGAGTTAGGCTGGGAGTGAGAATGAGATGGTGTTGAAGATGGTTTTGAATGACAGTAGTGGGGAATAGTCTTATGTCAAGGACAACTGATGGGACATAGAGGTAGATGCTTGATAAGTAGTTTCCTGTATTATACAGGAGGTCAGACTATAAGACAGTTTCTGTCTTATAAGGACAGTCATGAATAAGAGTAAAAGAATAACAAAACTATAAAAATAAATAAAAATAAAAATAAAAATA
>KL273204.1:70159-102063 GCA_000699545.1 Podiceps cristatus | reverse complement strand
CTAGCCCCGTCCTGGCTGAAACCAGGACACTTGTAAACACCTGCACAAATACAGTCTTTAAAGGAAAATATGTACTCATTCTGACTATTTTCAACTAACTTCATATGGAATATATGTATTTTTAAATATGCGTAGCTTCTCTGTTAACTGATGTCTTAACAATGTATTTCTAATACAGAAAAGAGAAGAGAAAATGAAGAGTTGTACGGAAGGAGCTAGTGACAGGCTGAGTTAGCTGAAGACATACTGTGTTCCTCCAATAGCCTTTGTCACTACAATCCTGTTGCTGCTCAATTAAAAGCAAGCTAAACAGTAGTTATTATTAATAAATGAATATTAAAATGCTTGTTATGTTAGCATATGGTGTGTGAAGACGTAAAAACCATTCTTGCTTTTATTCATCCAATACGAAGTGAATCAGATTGAAGGCAGCTATTTCTCCTCTAGCATACCTGCACCTTTAATGGAAAAGCCAAGCCCAGGAGGAGGAGAACACGGGTTTTGAATGAGGACCACTAGCCACAAGCCTGCTGGTGGGGCACACTGAAGCTTTCTGCCTGAAGGGTAAAACTCACCAGTGAAGGACACAGGGCACTCTCAGGGCCTGGTGCAAACCATAGCATGAAATCCCAAAGGCGTTAAGAACAATCACAACCCTCAGCATCTTCTGTTCCAATAGAGTGCAAAGAGGTTCTCTGTTCCAAGCTTGTCTTTTTAATGAAAACACAAAGTAGCATGTATATTTAAAAGGTTTCTTAAAACCACATTGTTATACTTGTACATGTGCCTCCCTAGCGAGCAGACGAAAGAACACACGTTACGTGACACACATGATGTCATATAATACACTATTGAAAAATATTTGATAAGAAAGTAGTAAGGCTTCAAGAACTCACTGTCTTCGCATTCTCAATTACTTTTACATAGAACGCACTTCTCACACAGAGAGGTCTAGAGCCCTGTGGTCGTTGCTTTTAAATGTAACCACAGAAATGACATCTAAAACCGGAGACAGGTAAATGCCACACAGGGCAATCTGCATCAGCACTGTCTCCCTGACTGAAGGGGATTGTAAGGGAAAAAAATCCCAACTCAGAACACTGAATAGCTACTGACTGATTAGGAGAAAATACGATTTTCTAACAACAAAAATTCACTTAACCCCAGAACAAATATGACCAAAACAGTCCCATGTGAATTACGCTTAAGATTTGGGGAAATTATTTGATAGCACATAGGTCATCTTAGGTCCAGAGAAGGTGGCGTTTACTTTATTAATTCATTCCCCACTGTTCTCTACATTTTTGCTATATAACACTGATATAAACCAGGTATCTCAAATTCCATGTAAGGTATAGTGATACATGGTAATACTTTCTAGTCATTGGGGTTATGAGGTTAACACTAGAACAGCAAAATTCTCCAAAGATCAGCAATGGAAACAAGCAGAATATAGTCAAAATGGAAATATGAGTGTTTTCTTACCATGCCAGCCTTGAGAATCAGGAGGGATGCAATGGTAAGTAAGTATGAGGTGGACAAATGATCTGTCTCAACTGGATTAATTTCAGTCACACACTCCAGTAGTTACCTTTGTCCTTGCAGCTACATCAGCCTTCTCTGTCCTCACCACCAACTACAGCCTTCCGACATGAAATATACCCCCCAACTCCAAATCCAAAACACTCAGAAGCATTAAAGGTTTCCCCTTTTCTTCTATTAAGAACAAAGAACACATTACATTTTTCTATGTGAAGTATGCTATTAAATAATAGCTTGTACACTAATTAAAGCAAATGTAATTGTGAGAACACACTGACATTGTTAAAGTAAATTACCCAATTCGTTAATAGTTTCATTTCAAGTGACCTTAATTGTATTAATTGTGATATTGAGCAAATTAAATTGAAGAGTATTAAATGCATTGTTCCAGTCTGTCCTTAGAGGATCAACTTCCTCATTATATCAATGAAATGGGAATACTACCTACTATGCTCTTCAAAACTTGTATCAGAATGTGGTGAATGCTATAACTTAAGAGAAAAAAATTACAGGAGCTCAGAAAGAGTTAACCTAGTTCTCCCGTTTCAATGTAATATAAACCTCAAGCATTTGGAAATGAACAAAATAGTTTGTCAGATGCAATACATAGGGAGAAGGCAGAAGAACAAAGTTTCTGAAATTTCTCTTCATATATTGAGGGTTTCTAAAGTCTCTGCTGAAGACAAAAAAAAAGATAAGATTCATCAATTTCTCGGATAAAGATGACTATTTCAGAGGGACTCATTCAAAAATATTGTTAGAATAAAATGAACAATATCATTAAGATTCTTAGAATGGAAAATGTAGCAAGATAACATCAACTTACTATAGTTAAAAGCAAACATAACATCACACATATACCTGTATGCATGTAAATTAAAATACAACAGATCCAAAAGATATAATACAAAATTAAAATTTCTTAAAAGAATTAAAATCTGCCATTTGAAGTATCACATTGTAAAAGTGAAAATCCCTGCCACAAATTTCTTACCAACTATTAAAAACGCTATTTAAAAAAGCACATATGAATGCAGAGGTGCAATGCACATTTTCTACCTTGAAAAAAAAAATCAGACACAAGGAAAACAATATAGGCCTAATCAAACATCAGAAAAAAGACTGAAATACTATCTTTTCTGGGGTTTTTTGAATATTTTAAAGGGATAGAAAAAAAATCTGGACTGTCAATTAGTTAACAGCCTACCCTGAATTTTTTAAACTTGCAAACAAGCACATTCTCGTGACTCATCATAACTCAAGATTCAAAGTTCCTCAGCTACACAAAATTCAGAGTGCTATAAACGCCCAGATCTTTCTGCAAATGACACTTACCTCATCTGTAATGCTCTACTTCTGTTTGTTCAGCTAGGTGATTGTCTCTTGCCTAGCATTTGCCACATTAATCCTCACAGCTGTTCTAGTGAACCATGTCTTGCTCTTCTCAAGCCACTTCTCCAAAATCTCAAGAATACTTTGAATTGTATGTCTGCCCTCCATTGTGCAAACAGCCCTGTTCCAAATAAACCATCTTTTCTCCCTATCCCTTTACTGAGATTTTAATAAAACCCCTGAGTACTACTAGACTCGATCAACATATTTCTGGAATCCCATCCAATATATCCTTCTAAGCTGACAGTAAATGAACAAAAAGTAGTCTATGCATGCAGTTTTTCCAACCAGCTATACTTAACAGCAATTTCTGTATTTGTGAGATTTCTTTCATTTTATCAAAATGCCTTGTGAGAGAATTTCAAAACTCCAGCTGGACACGACATCTCCTCATTCTCCATCAAGTTTTGGTATCAGTTGCACATAAAAAAAATACAATATTTCATGTAGATTAACAAATCTGACTAGCTCTATGATTAAATATTTATTTTCAGCATCCTTATCAGTGACGTGATTTATTTCTATTACCTCATCTTAGTGAAGTCTATCATTTTGCCACCAAGGTAATACTTTAAGTAATCAGCACAGCTTCAAAAAACAGTTCACATGTCCTGATACTTTACAGCATTGCATAGAAAATCTCCAACTCATGGACCACCTCTCCTCCATATTTCTATGATACAGAAGACTAAGATACAGATTTTCACCAAGTTGGTTCTGTATCATGCCTGAAATTTGAGTTGAAAAACCTTGTCTTGAAACACTTTTGTGAAGGCAGTGGTGGACAGACTGCATGGACAGCAACAACTGTATACTTTGATGCCCAAAGACCTAACACCATCTAAGCATATGCTTTATTTAAAATGAAATATTAAAACTTCAAAGACTTATTTTGGATATATAAAGTTTCAAATTAAAATGCAGTATGTGTTTCACAGTAAAAAAAACCTATGAGGATGGAATGGATGCTTTATATAAAATATTTACATAGATAGAACATAAAAAATGTACCATAGTTGGTAACCTTTATGACTTGGGGAACCATGTATTTACATATCTTTATCTTCGCATGTGCGTATGTATGTGTTGTGTATATATTTTTAACAGTTGACAGCTGTTTTAGAGCATACAGAGATGCCAAGCTGAATGAGGGTCTTGATTACTTCAAGATTAGCTATCTAAAGTTTCTATTCATTTTAAGTGTTGTTAGTGCGAAGAGTCATTAGTCACTTCCTTGTCTCATAGAACATCAGCATACATTTACATTGTTAATGAACATTTGGGGTAAATGAATTAATGGCACTTTTAAACATCAATTCAATACTAATAACTTTGTATGTCATAGAAATGTTAAGGTTGGGATAAAAATGAGAAACCTTTTCAGTCAAGGTAACTAATCGCTCTGGGCATAATAAGGGGTAAAATTAATTTACAGTGGTTTTTTAACAGGGTAAAAATCTTGGGTTTTCTTGAAACAGAGTTGAAAGAATTACCAGTATTTTTTTAAGGGAAAAAAATCAGAAGCTGTATTTCCTCTGGAAAAGGGTTATTATTTTAGGTTATTGCAAAAGATTATTTTCAAGTTTCTAAAAATATGTACACAAATGCATTTAGTTTATCAAACTAAAATGGCTCCATATCGTTAAGATGTCAAATATAATAGAGGAGGAACACTGACCTAGAAAAGCTATTTCATTTAATCGTCAGGTTTTAAAATACTTCCCCCTAGATGTTCATTCTCATTTTCTAACATCGAAAAAGCTTTATAAACCAATGAAGAAAAAAATGAAAAAAAAAATTAGCTCAAAGGGACAACGAAGTTTTACCAATATATTTTAAAGCAAAACATCAGCTTCTTATAAACTGAAGTAATAAACCTGACTAAGCAAAACTTGACATAGCTTTTTTAATAAGCACTAGTAAACAGAAGATTTCTAGACAGATACACCCACACAGAGTAGTCGATCTGGGTGAGGGACTTAGGAAATGTGACAAAGTTGTTTCAACTCTGTAATTTAAAATAAATTTTTTATTTTGCCCTCCTGGTACATGTGTTCAATGACTGGAAAATTACAGGTAGTTAAGGTGCCACTGTGTATAACTGAGTACTTGAGGAATGTTTTCTTGACAAGGACGAGCTTTCTCGTTAAGCTTATCACTTTCTTCGAACCAACTATACTGTCACTACTAGCAAATAAGTAGAAAAGACAAGCAACACAGACATGCATTGCATTATGCAAGCAGTTCATTCTCACTGTTCATTAGAGTCTTCCAAATACTGCATTTAATTAATTTACTTCAGGTTACATAGTAATTTCTACCTTTAGAGCCTGTTCGTTCTATCTCAACTTCCAGCTTGTTTTTCAAGAATATAGGTGCTGAGTCAAACAAACAAACAAACAACAAAAAAAGGAAAATCAGCCTTTTTATTTGCATAATCTCATCCAAAATACTGAACTTTATTATAGAATTAAACACAAAAAGGAAAACAGGAAAAAATCCCTAAAACCAAAGCAGTTAAAGAGTCCATGCTTGAGAAAGTAACATAAACCCATGCTGCCTTTCAATATTCTTATGCTGAAGTCAATGTTCGGTTTATGATTAAAAAAGGATGACAGTGCAGTAAACATTTGGCTAATGTTCCTGTCTGTAATTGAAAGTTGACTTTTCGCGTTTTTCATTAGTGTCAGTGTGTTCTACACATACACTGTGAAATGTTCTTTAAGTTGCCCTGTTCAACTTCATTGAGAGAATTAAACAAATTCTGACAGGTACAGTTATCGTGACACACTTATAAAAGGTTTCTAGGTATAAAGTAAAAAAAGTACAGAAATACAAAACTCACCTTCTCCTGGCTTGTTCAAGTAACTCTGCAAGGGATCAATGCCTATTTCTTGTTCCTCTGTTTGCAAAGGGTGACTGGTTTCAGACACAGAATGATACATATTGGCAATAGTAAATTCCAACTGAGGGGTATTTATCTGGAGGAAAAAAAAACAGAGAAACAAACATTTGAGTGTTTCTTTAGCTATTTTTTCAATCACACAAGTCAACAGCAAAAATGCCTAAAACCTTTCCTTATTTTCTAGGCATAACATCACCATTAGATTTCTAATAGCAGAACAGTAGTCCTTCCATTCAAACTTTTTATTATTTGGAGTCCAAAAGAATTGTTATGGCACCTCCAACTGCCGTACTGCACATTAAAGTCCAGATGTGCTTTTGAGAGACTGTAAACTGAGGCAGGAGTTTATTTCCTTCCTGTTTCTAGCTTCTTCAACTCATTTTTTAGTCTGATTCCAAAGAGAACTGATGCTAGTCCTTGAGGAGGATGAAGATTATAGAACAGTGCTGAGGGGAGACCCATTATCATCACTCTTCCAGACTCAGGACCTCTTATTCTAAAAAAACTTCCTTTTTTAGCAGGTGACGTGGGTTCATCATCACAGGCTGCGGACTGGCATTCACATCACCATCATATAAGTGAACAAGAACTTTGTCAGAAGTTCATATGAGGAGCATTGGAAACTAATATCGGCTGTAATGAATAAGAGGATGCCACTAAAAGGGTGAAAAGCAGATGGTGTTATGGTCAGAGCAGTAAGAAGGAAAAATGACCTTTCCACTGCATTAACAGCACAAGAGTGCATTTGTCAAGACTGCATTTTGGTCACTGTACAGCAATTTATTAACCTTCAACACAAAAGAACTATGCCAGCCAAATAGTGTGCTTGGGCAAATCAAACTAGCTACCTGCAACTGCCAGCTGAGTTTTAAATGCTACTTATTGTAACTGCTTTCTTTACAAGTACTGCAACTTTCTAACATCAAGAAAATTATATTTAAAAAATAATATACAAAGACAAAAACACAAAGACGTATGCATCTACACTGTCAGGACTGGTATATTATCCATTCGGAAATCATTTCAATCACACTTACTTTGGTTCTTACAAGGCATGGCACAGACCATGTATGCTTTATACCTTCTGTTTACTGTCAACAAATGAAGGGGGACTGGGATTCTTAAGACCTTTCTAGTTTTATACACTATTCATCTGCTTCCTTTCTCCTACTAAGTTATGTGAAAACTAATTATACTAAATAATAAACAAAGCTAGTTGGGCCACTGTTAGGTATTTCCTTCAAACCAAAGCACCCAGACTGTTTCCAAAAGGATGCTCTCAGCTGTATTCCCAGAGGCTTTTGCCCTTTATTTGCCTTGGCACCTCTGTTAGCGTGGGGCTGAAAGGATCGCACCATCACCTTTCACTACATTCTAGCCAGAACATCACATCTGAAGCTCTTGGGAACAAGGAGGCAGGAACTGAGGGACGGTAGGACAGCCCGCTTTTGCAGTGGTAGACCTTTATGTCAAATTATTACAATCATACAAACATATGGTAAAACACAGAACTGCCTTGAATGACACTTTGTACTACCTCAACAAAATGTATTATGAATTCAAGTACACATCATGCATTTCCTATGTAATTTATAAACCATAATCATGAAAAATACATGACTAACTTGGTAACTTGGAGAAAAACATTTATAAACTTGCTAGCCACTTAAATAACATTTCAATGTTTACCTTTAGTCTTATAGCTACATAATACAGAGAGATGTTTACAACTACCTGATATTTTAAATAAATAAATGAAAAACTTGAAAGAATTTACTTTAAAAACAAAACAAAACACAAAAAAAAACTTTGCAGAAAGACATGTTTATCATTTTCTCCTGTTGGAATTTTAGTTGCTGCTCTTTTTCCCTTTACTGTATCATTGTAATTACCTTTCTACTGATCTGTTGATTTTGTCTTCACAAAGACTGCCAGAGTTTAACTTCTTATTTTTATGGTCCTTCAGACAATGCTACACAATCTGACCAAGGCACAGCAGCAAGAGCCTTTCCAGCTGAGAACCAGGCACAAAAGGACCGTATCAGCCTTTGTAGTTTTAGCAGCCACCGCTTAGTTAAGACACAATATGCTTCAGACTTACATTGTCTTACATCCATAACATGGTATGAAATTAGCTCTAGTAAGTTTGTTCTGTTTTCTTCCGTTCTGCATCCACCTTATCTTTTTTAAATGCTCCCCAAATGCCATGCCTTCACAATATATGAGCCATAATTTACTTTAGACGGTTAGAGTAGTTTTAAACAGCTGAATAGATTTACTTTTGATACTTGCACAGTGATTTAATCAGTTACTTGTGTTTGTTTATGGATACATTTGATTAGTGTTAAAAAAAATATCACTGCCTATTAGACTTGTCACTCCTTAGTCCAAGCAATTTTCTTTACAGTTTTATACTTAAGTTCTTTTCAGCTCTTCTAACAAAGAGCAAACAGAACTATTAAACAATTATGATTACACTTGGGATCTTACTCTGAGACAGATTAATTCTTTACAGGTTTGTGGTTGATTTGTAATGGCTTATAACATATTGTTCATATTAAATAAGATGCAATTTAAAAACATTCTCAATGTGAAACAATAAAATGTTATAAAAATCTGAAATTCAACTGTTAGACTACAAGACTTGATACTGGCTATCTAGTTAAATCCTAACATCTCAGACAAAGCTAAAAATGGCTCTTTTATCTATTCCTACTGTTTTTTTGTTTGTTGGGGTTTTTGTTATTGTTGTTTTTTTCTCTCTCCAAAGATGAAGGGCTAAAAACCCCAAAGTAGAGGCACTCTTCCCAGAACTGGGAGTTCAACAATTCTTTAATATACATGAAAAAATAATTAAGGCTGCATATGAAACATTTATCCAGTTAGGGGAATGAAAAGAGACACTAACCCACCCATGAACCAAAGGAAAAGACAGGCATATGAACTCCTTGTCTGGCTACTCTCCTTAAGTACGCGAGCAGGGGGAGCCGTCACGCGCCGCCGAGGACAGCATCACAGGTCTGCTCCTCACCGACCAACGCGAGTGGAGGGAATCCAGTCTGCTTCCCAGCGAAGGCAGCTTGTCAGTACGTCTATGACCTGTCAGCCCACGTTCTCAATGGAGACCAAAAATCCCTCGAAAGATAGGCTCTTATGGACTCCAACACAGAACTCTACTGGATATTAAAGGGACACTATGGAGATACTTGCTTATAGCACATCCTTCTCTCTCCCCATGACCTCCATATTCCATAGGTGATAAAACATCAACTTGTTTCCATTAGGAAAATCTTAACTGATGTTTGCTAACATCTGCCTTACCAACAACCTCTTTCTACACAGCAGGGATCAACTACTTGTTGAATTAGATAGTCTGATTTAACATACCCATTCTAATGCAGAGAACTTTTCTAGTTCTCAATGAGTACTTTTGAAGTCTGCTGCTTCTTTTTTAGACATAAGGAGGTTTGTACACCTGAAAGTCTACAAATTTTTTGCCTTCCTTATTACCTGCTCTAACACATGCTATTATTTCTACTACCTCTTGCCGTAAATTAGTCTTTCTTACACAGTCATGCCTTCTATCAGCATTTTCCTTCTTCCTGTATACAAACCTGTGAGTTTGGAATGCTCAAAAAAATAATGTTAAAAACATCGAAAATGAAAAACACTTCTTCACCAGACTGTCAGTGGAAACAGCCTCAACTCAGCCATACTTCATCTTCCATCAATATTGATAAGTGATATCTATCTAGCTAGAAATACAAGACAAAGATAAAAGTCCAAGTGAGATATGCTTCTATCATTAGCTGAACTGCCAATGAAGCACCAGTCATGTCTGGACCGGAGTTGGGCAAAACATGGCAAAAGCACGTATTATGCAAATATTGAAGTATATCGCTGTAACCAGAAGTGTACAATTAAATTATAATTAATGTCCATATAATAAACAAATCATAATGAACATTCTGTTATAATATGAAAAATTCCAAATAAAACCAAATTTTATAGAGTTCTTTTAGCAGTGAGACTATTCACTACCACAAGAGCAAGTGGCAAGACTACCCAAATCTCAAAAATTTTAGTAAACTTAAAATCAGTATTTTATAAACAAAATATAGCACAAATGAAGATGAATACTGTAGATTATTTCAAGTCATAAGACATTCATTTACCTCTTCACTTGCAACAGATACTGAATACAAATATTCAGTATTCAAAGGAGCAGTTTGGGGGTAACAGGTATTGTTTTAAAAATAGTTACTAAATTATTTCAATTTAAAAAAACCTTAAAAACATCTCATCTAAAATGTTTCCCTTAATTATCAGTGTTTATATAGTCTTTTAAAAATGATATATTCAAGCTACAAGAGACATCAAGACATATCAAAATTAATGTTTAAGGTATGAAGAGTATTCATATTGTTTGGGCAAAATTAGAATATATAAGCAGTCTCACAAAGGATATTTTGAAGGTGCAACTGAGTCAGTGAAAAAGAATTAGGCAATTCTGAGCTTTTACAACATCCATTTGCCCTCTCTTCCCACCCCCAGTGGTAAAATGAAAAGGAGAGGAATTGCAGGCTTGTGGGGGTGCTTAGGACTAGGGCAGACCAACTGCACAAACTGCAGAACTTGCCCACTCTTGTTCTCTATCATCCTCTTACCCTCAAATTATCAAGCAAAAAAGAAAACATTTTATGCTTAAAAAAAAAAAAAAGAAAACCCACTAACATTGAGGAAGAAGCTGAACAATGCTGTTTAATCTTGGATATGCTAAAAATAAAAATCAGTTTATATCAGTACCAGCAAAGCTACTGGAATATGACATTTCTGAAAACTACTGAAGCGTACCAAAGTATTTAAATAATACTTTGCATTCATTCTATTAGACTGTATCAACCACCTTCTCCAAATTATCTTTGGGCCTTTATTTCATGCCATATAGCAAAGTTTACCATTTTAATTACTTAAATTGATGACAAGTAGAGGAAATACTTGTTTAGCTAAGTGATAAATTAGCTGCCCTGTGAAGTCAAATTGATTAAAATGACCTGACTAAAAGCAAATGTCTGATGTGGTAATGGTCTTATGCATGTTTTGTTAAGTTTGACAGCATCATGTTATGAGGGTTCACAACTCTGCCCCTCATTTGCAGCTTATGAAGTAATCAAGCATGTTAACACACAGAAGTGAGGATTCTTCAGAATGTGAAAACATTTTAAAGTAGATAAGGAATTAAGTATTAGGAGAATAAACATGCATTGCGTTTATTTAAAGCAATGAAGTACAGATGACTTGCAAATAATTTAGAAACAGTTCCAGACCCTGGGTTCTCTTTCACTGGCCAAATCTCCTGGGCCTTAAATTATTCCTCCTAAACTAGAAAAGAAAAAACGAAAAAGTCATCCTTTCTCTGAATAGAGGGTTGAGTAGGAGACAGTCCCGAGCATGAACTTTGGTAAATGGGGATCATATGGTATGTGCCAATCTGGATACTTTTTACTAAGACACTCATTAATAGGCATGTTTGAAAATTTTGTTCTAATGCGTAATATTCACTGTTTTATTCTTTGCTCTGGCAGTGATTTTTACTCAGGCCACATGGACCACCTATCTCAGCACTCAGCTCTTCTGCTCTCCATCACATGAGACCTTTACCTCCATTTAACTACAGAAGATATTAGCTCAAGCACCTCCAAAAAAAAAAAAACCAACCCAACAAAACCTCACCAAACCCAAACGATGCACTCCCCCCGAGTTTAAAACTAGCTAAGATTCCTACTCAGCCACTTCCACGGCTGCTACCACCCACTGAAGAAACGTGCCTTGGGAGGAACACTTACTAACTCAGAAGAAAAGTGTACAATTTGACAAACTTTGGATAGCATAAAACAAGTCTTGTTTTCTTTTATAAAATGTATCAGATTACATATCATTAAAATAGAATGATACAAACATAAAAATGGACTGACATGGTAGAGCAGATTAATGTTAACATCAGCTGGGGTCCAGAACAACACAAACAAGATCATGCCACTGATGGACAGGTTAACAGCCAGTGAGTCTGATGACCATGAAATGCAATTAATTTTGTCCCATTTAATAACATTTCCTGCATTTTAACTTCTGCCTGTCTGATCTTTAATACAAAAACAGAGTTACATTAGACTTTAAATAAGTTAATTAAGTATTAAAATCAATCATGTGAAAGTCTTAATATTTAATATTGTTAGATTGTATATCAAAGTGGTTTTATTATTTATTTACTCCAAACCTTTCCAGAATACTTCATGTGGCAACAGGGGGTCGGTATCTCACAAGATAAATGCATTTACAATGCCAAATAAATTATATATAAAAGCATTTGTCTTAATACATGTCATTCAATATTAAATATCACCCATTGGTACCACCCTGAAACCCTAATCCATTTTTACCAACTGCACATTTGTATTATTCAAATGTTGTCTATTAAATAGTTGTCTCAAGAGCCACAGTAAAGGAATACATACCTAAGAACAATTATCATAGGAGCTCTCAAGCACCGTCTACAGATTTAACCCTACAACTTTCATGTCTTACCAGTACTTAAACATGCAAAGTATAAATTCAGCAGTGAATTAAAATGTCAGGTATAAGAAACAACTCAAATAGCCTGGGACTATGACAATGTATTCTCTTGGTAATTCACATGACACTTAAAACAGCAAACAAACAAACAAACCCAAAACAAACTACAGACACAAAACTTCATCATAAGTAAACACTTTATATTCTGTTCATTTGGAAGATAGGAAAATTTCCACGTACTGGTTACAAGCAGGGTACTAGTTCATGCAGTTGCTAGCTTACAGTTTTCTTGAGGTTACATGATTCTGTAAGATTCACCGGTTTCACTAAGGAAGAAAAACTTGAATAAAGCAGAGACGATCAAAATCCTTACGCAACGTTGACCACTATATTTAATACCCATAGCCCCTACCAACCCTGTCAACAATGGTTCCCAAGGTCTAGTGCTTTGACATTTACGGTGCAACAATTTCTTTCTTCTGGATTGAAAATGGTGACAATGAAAGTATAAACCGTCGTAAATTCCCAATACTACAGTTATGTCTGTTCAGTATGGTCTCACCTCAAAAAAAAAACCAAACCCAACCCCAAAAACCCCCCAAAACCCACAGTAGCCAAAGCCAATCTCAATTTCGCAGTTTGAATTTCCTAAGAAAAACCCCAACCCAAAACCAAACCCTGAACCCTCAGTGCAAAACTATACCTATTTTTAATGCAGACTTAAGTGACAGCTCCACAATGAGGCTGTTAAGAAAACATAACTTAGGTCTAACATTGATTTCAAACAAGAAATACCAGCAAAACCAATATGAGATCCTAAGTCAACAGCTAAACGTAGCCCCCTGCCCTGAAGACTCCTCCCACCCCCAGGATCTAGCTTTTTAGAAGATGTGAAATTATTATATTGCCGTGGTTTTACGGTACTTCCTTTCAACTGAAAACTCTAATAGAGAAAGGTTTCTCGTAGAGGTGAAGGGGAGATGGCATGGCAGGGTCTGGTTTCTCTGTGTTGCTCCAAGGAACAGCGCAGCCACCATGGCAGCACCGTCATGAAGAAGTGGAACAGCACATCTGAAAAGAGGTTTGTTGGCCTTTCAGAGAGCTTTATATGGCAGAATTTTTAAGGGGCCAATGATTAAACCCCACAAGCATGTTCAAATAACAGTGTTCCTGACAGCAGTCACAGCTATGTGGGATACAATTATTAATAAAAGAATCCTTGAAGGGTAAAGAGGAGGCAGTTGCACAATCTTCTAACAGCAGCAGTTTACTAAGAGCAGTAATATATGGAAAAAACAAGAGGAACTGCTAGTCCTCACACATGATCAAAGTTATAATTTAATTGGCAAAACAAATAGGATTTGATGAAATAAATCACATTACTAGAATAGTAATGGAAGAGTATTACTTACTCAGAATATGTGAGCCAAAAGAGTGACTGTGCCGCCTTGTAAACAGAGGTGACCTGTACTTACTCTAAAATCAAGAAAGTAGGAAAAAGTTGTCAAAAATTGGGATAAAAAAAAAAAGATGGTGAGAGAGAAGACTACAATACTCATGGAAGACATACACTGAAAGAAGGAATCTAGCTGGGCACTGGCTATCAAGTAATATCTTGGAATATACTGGTGAATTTTCACTTAATTGGATTGCATTTTGTTTTAAACTAGGAGGAGGAAAAAGCAGACAGGTAGGTTACAGGATTAAACTGAGCTGGATTCTAAGCCACAAGTATAAATCATCTTAAAACAGATGAAAAGTTCAAATGAAAGTGGTCTTAGCAGGACAAAGTTCATGATTCTTAGTGTGGTGGTTTAACCCCGAATGGTAACCGGACCACGCAGCCGCTCACTCACCCCTCTCCTCCCCAGTGGGGTGAGGAGGAGAATCAGAGAGAGCGAACTCGTGGGTTGATATAAAAAAACTTTATGAGGACAGCAAAGGAAAATATAAAAATATATTACTTATAATAATAATGTGTAAGGATAATAGAATGTATAAAATGAACAACGCACAATTTCTCACCACCTGAGGACCGACACAGCCCGTCTCGAGCCGCAGCCAGGGAGCAGGGATATTCCCCCGCAGCCATCCCAGAGCAGCAAGTTCCAGAGAGAGCACGAGGGAACAGACAGATGAACAGGCCCGAACGAAATAAAACAAAAATAAGGAAACGAGGGAACATGAGCAGAAAGCGAACCAAACAAGGAACCCGAACCCGAGAGCAATGGATGACCCTCGCTTATCCCGGCCATGACACCTATGGCATGGAATACTCTCTTTGGCCAGTTTAGATCAACTATTCTGGCTGTGCCCTCCCAAGTTTCTGCACCTGCACATCAGCAAAACTTGGGAAACTGCAAAATGTCCTTGATTGTTCAGCAGCAACCACCACCAGCAGCGTGCTGCCACCATGTTTCACACACTAAATCCAAAACACAGGAGCTGCTGGGAACAAAACTAGCTCTGTCCTGGCTGAAACCAGGACACTTAGGAAAGGAAGGAGGTGAAAAACTATTATAAGAAAAAGAACAAGATTTCAACAAAGCAAGTTTCATTTTTTAGGTAAGAAGCAAAACCAGAAACAGAAATTCAAGTAAGCTGGCCAACCCTTTAAGGAGCTCTCTTATATGTAGGCACTCCTGATGCAGAGGAAGGACAGGAAAAGCAATGACATGAACTCAGCTAAACCATAAATTTCAAAGAATGAAAGCATAAGGAGGAAGCATGCCAAGTAAAAATTAGGTCATATAATCCAAGTTGAGTATCAATAAGCACAAAGTTACAGGGTCAAATCAGAAAGGCAAAGAACAAGTAAGATGCAATTAACAAGGTACATCAGGAACAAGAAGAGAACATTACGTATCATGTACAGCTACGCATATGCACACACTAGTAAGTAGAAAAGAACAATGAAAAGATTTAATCTGTTATTTAAAGGACAGGGAGAGTTATCGAAGATGACAAGGGAGGTGGAGTGTTTTCTGCTTTACTCTTTGCTAAGATTCAGTTGCAAATCAGATGGCTAACACATATAGCACCATTTAAACACTACATGGGTTAGCTCAGAGATAGAGAATTAGGTAAATCAGTTCTTTTCAAACCATCACATACAACTCAGTTTAAGGTAATTTCATGCAGTTGTTTTGACTTAATTGATACTGTTGTCAAAGCAGGTAGTCTCATTCTTCTCCTCCTCCTGACTGGTCATTGTTACCCCTTTGCCACTTTCTCCCTACTGGCACAAGTATCTACATGGAACTAGGTCAGTCAACTCATTTGGGTTGAAGCTATCCTGCCAAAAGAGTAAATTTTAACCAAGCCCAGTTACGACATTGCACTTGGCTAGAATAATTGACTACGAAAATACAAAATGAAGAACAACTAGTTATGAAGCAGTTGCGATGGAAAGGACATAAGCAAGTGGGTCATAATTTGAAAGTGAGTCAACAATATCATATTACTTCAAAATAGCCCAAACAAGTTGATAAAAATGAGATGTGTAAAACTCCTCCCATCATCTGATGCTGGTAAGGCCTGAGCCACAATAGAGTATCCATCTTCAGACGGATAGCACAGACAATAACCAGCTGCTACAGTCCAGAGAAGAGCAACATGACCAATTAAGAGCCTAGAAACTATAATCTATGGCATAATACTGAAGGAAACTGAATGTTTTACTTTAGTGACAGGAAGATATGAGCAAAGAAAGGAAAAATGCAGTAAGATTTCAAACCTTTGCATCATTCAACTATGAAGCTACTCCCTTTTCTTACAGTAATCTAAAAGTGCTAAAAACCCTATTTGTATTAAAAAGATTCAAACAATTGGAAACCCACTAAATGAAAGAAATCCCTTGCTTATTTTATTTTAGAATATATTTTATCTACCTGGTTACAAAACAATTCAACATAGTTTAAATTAAAGCTTTGTCTTTCCAAAGGTAGTTAAGAGAATAAAGTAGTTTACTGCTGTTTATGGTATGGAAATGACTGCTTTTAAGTATTTAAGAGTTTTACTTTCAGAAACACACAGGCACCATGCTATGCTACACACTTTATGTTTTAGTAATACATGTGTAACTCAAAGGGCCAAAGAATGTCAAGACTGAAAGAAATCATCAAAACAGTGAACTGGAAAAAATGGCAGCTTAGCCTGCAGCCTTACCCAAAATGATAGTAACTAGCTTAGACACTAAAAGTGTATTCAATGAAATAAGTTTCTAGGATATCACAGCTTTAACGTACTAAGCAATTAATCTAGGATTCAGCCTTTATTCTTTCACTATTTTTAGAAAACGATTTCCTACAGGAGTTGACAGAATTTTATAGGAACACCAGCATGTTCATGCATGCACAGAGGCATTTACATCAAATATTTCTCTTCTAGTTTTCTCTTCTAGATATGCAGATGCTAAAGCAGCATAGTCTCATGCTGAGGTACAAGGAAAGCTGGTGTAAGACCCATTTACTAAGGATAAAGGACAGCTTCACGGGCACTTTCAGAGGAGCCGAGAGAGACAGTATTTGTTTCATCTTACAATGAAGTTTCTACGTAACATGAAGAGCCATAAGCCATGTTCAACTATGCAATCCAATCCTTACGAGCGAAACCAAATGGGGACAGTTGCAGAGCAAAAGCAGATGCAAAAAGAAAGCCAAGACAAGGTGCCATCTGAAATGTAATTTAGCTGCAGTGCAATAAACGCAAATTGCAAGGCCAACAGGAGCAGTGGCTTACTTGAGTATGTCTAAAAGCCATACTCAGTGGATAAAAGCTTCAGAGTAGGGCTACCTCTGGTAAAAACTATGCTGAAGTTTCCCATGAATGCTCTCTCTCACACCCAAATGATCAGTCTCAAGTCATACTCTATGCAAGGTACAGGATTCATGTCATGTACTGCCAGCTCACACTGCTTCTCTCCAGCCTTGCCACATCAGGAGTAACAAAATCAGGGTGCTTAGGAGCCACTCTAGGGGCTCAGTATTTTTGTAGAATATTTGTTTATACCTAGGATGTGGTGAATTTCAAACAGTAATACCTAAATACAATGAAATAAAATAAAATGCCTCAAGGAAAGGAACCCCTTAACACTTGGAAACACAAGGTATAGAAGAAACCTGCTAACCTTAGCCTGCAGTTGACTGCATGAAAGCTCTCTATACCAAGAGATCACGAGGTTAGTAATATTATAAAGGGGAGAAAATTATAGTGCAATACTCTTCCTTCTTTAATAAATTGATCTCTCAATACAGTGTTATGTTACTACTAATTTTCCTATCCCTTCCCACTCTCATATTTTTCCATTCAAATTTTTGAGCAGCTGGATGAAATGTTCTGTGCTTTCCTGTACATGCACATCAAACTGTCAAGGGAACAAGTGGTCTTACTGAAGTCTTCAGACAGAGAAGCCAGGCAGCCAAGGCCACTGTAGCATAATGATTTCTGTAATGCACTGTTACTCAGAGGAATTTATTCCTCCTAAAATATTTTCTGGGCAGTCTCTGCTCCTTGACAGAGCATGTAAAACACAGGCATAGAAGTCACCAGTATAAGCAGCGTGGTACATCAAACACACACTGGCTGTACCACCTCAAAAAATAGATGCAGGTCTTGAACAACAAGTAGGAAAGCAGTACTTTGCAAGGTTATAGATGAACAAAATATTTAATTCTGCAGAACTTTAGAAATGTACCCTAAAATTTATTGTAACAATAAGAATCCATAACATATTAATTCAGAAATAAGGGTAAAATACACTGTTTAAGAGGGAAATATTAACAAAAGTGAGTTGCAATTTATGAGTTAAAAGGGCTTTTTGGTTTGGCAGTTAAATTTGTCTTAACAGAAACACCTGTCGCCAACAAGTTCTACTTTCTTTACCTTAAGTCCTGGGTTTATCTTGCCTTAGAAGCGGGCCAGACACCACGCAGCAAGAAGCAAAAGCCTGGTTTTGCTGACACTCTTGGACAACCCATAAGTAGGAGGGCAAGTTCTTAGACAAGAAGTACGGATCAGTTGCCCTGAGAATTTTATACGCTGCTGTGCTCTGGGGAATGACAGCAGAACACAGGCAGATTCTCTAAAGCTTTTTGATTTTTAAAAGGTAATCAATAGGCTGACTGCTCTTAAATATGTTAGGCTTAGTCAAGTGCTGTCTCTAATTCACCAGCCACTATGGTATAACTGAATTGCCCAGTGTTGCCCGAATACCAAGTTTTGCTGTATGCAACCAACAAAAAGGAAATGGAATTGCCGTGAAACAGTGAACAGATTTGAAGAATCATACTGGAACAACAGCTGTCATTATACCTTACAGAAAGCTCACAATACCTTTGAGGCTAAGCTTTTAAGCCCATTTTATTAAAAAAATATAACAGATGTAAACAAGATATGCTTAGAAACCTCCTTGATTAATTTTTTCCTATTGTTTTTAGAAAGCCTTTGCAGACAGTTTTCTTGTCTGTGTTAGAGGGTCCAGTATGACTTTTTAAGAATATTTAACATACAAATCATGGTAGTATTAACAGTCTGAATCCTCCTGGACAAAATAGCTGTTTTCACATACTTCTTTCCAATTTTATTTTTTTTTTTTTTTTGGTATGATCTCATTCTTAAATTACTCCCAAGCAAAAGCCTAGAAAAATGTTCTTTTTGCTATGTTATTGCATTGCTGGTAATAGTTGAGGTAAAGAAGTGACCTAGTTCAGGTAGAGAAGTGGCCAGGCCATGGACCACTTAGCGTATTAAGAAGAATGAAATGATAATTTTAAACTGAATCCAGAAGTAAATGGAAAGAAATCAAGCATACAGAATAGAGGTGTGATCTGTCCTCAATGTTCTTTCTTACTTAATAGTAACATTGTGCATCTTGGGGCACCTAAAATTAGTAATTACTTTTGAAATTTTGGTCTGTTGTGTACTATTCATCTTTCTTTTTCTCCTAAAAGGAAGACATAAGATGGCAGTAGCACGGATTCTTAGCTTCCTGATGGAAAAAGGAGGAAAAAGTTGACCAAAGGGACAAATCTTTCTTTAAAGGAGAGGTGACAGAGACTGCCTAGCTGAGACGACTATTCACCGTCAAATGCATATTGCAATTCCACCTGCTGCCAGGAAGGCTCGAAGCTTAAGGATTTGTCAGTCAGGCACCAGATCCTCTGCCTACCCATCCAAACTCCTGGGCTTGGGAAGTTCTTTTTCTTCACTGTGGAAGAAAAGGGAAATCCTGTCCTATTTTAGCAGCCATATTTCTAAGCAAATCACTGAATTCAACAAACCCAGATAACTTTAACATTATTCGTCATTTTTGGTTTAGCGGTTGTGACAGCATCTTACCAGAAATAAAAGCCAAAACATAAAAGATAATTGAAATGAAATTATTTAGAAAGACAGAAAAAACACTTCTTCACTATAATACTCCAAGTCCGCTTTCTTCCTCCCAAAGAACCCCACATAGGACTCTACTCATCCATTCACATAACTGAACATGGCATTTTAAACATGAAGATTTATTTCTAAAAAATGTCATCTAGTGTATCTGTACGAAGTTAGCCTGCTAGGAAGACTATTTCCTCGCCTCCTTTCAGTTCAATATTGCCTTTGTATTTAGTGGAGCTCTTTCACTGCACTGATGCCAGAAACAGCAGATGAAGAGAGCAGTCTCCTTCCAAAGACAAACACACAGTTTGGCTTTTAAAAGGTAAGATCGAGGACTAAAGAATATTTTAACTAAAACTGTTTGCATTCTTTTTCTCAAAGCCAGTAGGAATGATCATGAGAAATGTGCAGGAAAAGAACAGAGTTTTTGGTTTTGTTGGGTTGGTTGTTTTACAATTGAAGGATTGCCAAAATGCCCAGTTCATGGATAAAATGCTTTAGTCCTTATCGATACCCTAGCATTACATGTTAAACTTTTAAACATTATTTCCTACAAATGGCAATTTTCATGGATATGTGCCATGCTGTCAAAACTCTTCTTCATATTCATATTATCAACAGTCTTAAAGATACCATCTGATACAACCGCACCAGTTTTCATTCCCATCAACAGTAGTTGTGGTGCAAACCATGTGAATAGTTCTTAAATTTTAATACAGCAATTATATAACTTAATACCAGCTTTCCTAATTAAAGGCACCCATAGTCTGTCATATCCATCCCAAGACTTACACCCCTATGGCAGTTCCGTACAACTTAAAATCAATTTAGTCATTTTGATTCTAGTTTATATTTAGATAGTCCATCATGAAAGAGCCCAGAACTTTACTCTAACCTAGGTCGTCTGTATACCATATGTATATGTAATCTACTACATCAATCAAAACAGCTCACAGTTCAGATGATGTATATGCAAATAAATGTACTTTACCTAGAGGTCAAAATGATTTCTGTAAGAGCACAGTATATTCTCTTGTTTTTAGCTACCTCCTACAACCATGAAGTATAAAAATTTAACAAGCTGCAAAATAAGAAATCGAACGCCATACATCGAGTTTCTTTAGTGTCACGCTAGGAATGCTATAATTACAATAAAGAATAAACTTCACTTTTAACTCTATTTTTACTGTATCTTTCTACCTTGTGGCCCATGGTGGCCTATGCTGGTTTTGTTAGAAAACAGGGTTATGGGGAGGAAAAAGTAAAAAAAATCAGTGTTGCTACTCTTGAGATCACATGTGCAGGAACTAAGGTGTGGATTTTGGCTTTTTAAGATACTGCTTATATGTTTTGCCCTTATTGCTACCTCAGTTTTTGCAAACACCCAACACAGTCTAGGGGATCACCATAATAGTGGATAAAATAGGATGTCACTACCATCAAGTCTGAATTGTTTGTTAACAAGGCTACGAATCAGCATAGTTCCGATTTGACAGAACTGTGAGAATTTCAAAACTGAACTTTCAACACGTTAAGTACAATAGGCAGGATTTTTCAAAAATGTTTTAGAAATGCTGAGAAATAAGGTAGGTTGAAATGTATACATATTACTACATTAGTTGCATGAAGAGAAAGTGGTAACACAAATGCACATAAGAAGGCAGGAATACTTGTTTACACATGGTAAGAGAAAAAAGACTGCTGAAATGTTGATGATTGACTTTTGTGCCTTTTTTTTTTTTTTTTTTTTAACTGGACAGCAACTTTTTTCCTTTCATAGGCATTGGACAATATTAGGCCTATGAACATACAAGTTTTTAAAAAATCCCTATAATTTATACTTTCTTTAAATTTGACTGAGAAAATAAACATACATAGCTGAAATAAAAAAGGAATGGGTACATATGACAATTCAATTAAATGACTGTGTAATATAAATAAGTGAAAAATAGTTTCTGAACTTGTCATGGGAGAGTACAGAAGACCAAATTCTGGCTTCTCTAAAACTCCCATTGATTTTGGACAGCCAGCCTCAGTGCCCTAATGTACATGTACAAAGACCACTGCTCAAGACTCAAGAAGTTCTGACCTTAAGACTTTTAAATTTTGTTTGTTCATCTGAGTCCACTATGCAATTATTTTAGGAACCTTTCTATATTTCAGTATTATGTAAATTTCCAGTAAAGGTTTGGGGATGTAATTTAAATATATTGCATGTTACTGTGACTTGGAGGTATTCAATTAGTAAAGGAGAGGTCTGCACTTGCCCACCTTACCTTCTTCTCTGAAAAAATAATTAATACATACCAGATGATGTGTAATGACTTACTGAAATATGCAAATAGAAATATTCAAAGGGCCTTTGCTAATTTTATATCTACAAACTCCATCACTCTGATATTCTAAACAATCCAAATCCTTATTTTCTTAAGTGTACACATGTACAACAAAACACAGGAGTAAAATCTTATCTTTTTTTTTTTTTTTTTTACAAGAAAGCAGGATTTAAGTTGGAAGTCTAAATGTCAATCCTGAACATTATAAAATTATACAGAATAACGAGGAAACAGGGCTGATAGTGCATATAAATACGACAGTGTATTAGGCTGCATTTAATTACCAGTTCAAACAACAACCTGATCTAACCTTTGACAAGTAAAATAAATGTTCTGAATAATTTAACCAAAGCAAACATTTGCTGTTAAATGGTGGCTAATTATAGTAAGAGTTGTACTGAGAGGGGGAAAAAACCCAAAAGAGATGGTAATTTATACACTTCTCCCGCAATTGCTACAGCTATTCCTTGAAACCCTTGAATTTTTTTCCATGCGGGATAGCTATTAAGTATCTACTTGGGGGGGGTGTGGAATTTATCTATGCTTAAAGGAAGACACAGGGTATATTAGAATAACTAGCCTTGATTTACGAGCACTGAAGAAATAGTCTAAATATAGAAAGTAAGGTAACATTAGTTTCAAGAATGTCCACCTTTTCTATTGATGGCTTTCTTATATGAAAGGTCTCAGTTTGAAATGCTCTGTATCTCACTGGAAGGTAAAAAAGAGTAGAATAACAATTAAGTGTTTTCCAAAGTATCAGTGCAAAATCACACAAAAGCCTCATTACAGGATAGGGGAGTACAGTTCAGTCATGTCTAATGCACTTCTGAAAAGAAGAGTAATGAATAAGTTTAAATTCTTTCTTTACATAAATACTAGATCAACAGTTAAATGACATAAACAAACCAGGGAGATTCTTTAAAAAGAACTCCTCCCAAATTACAAAATGACAAAATAATTCCACCAATATGACTTTGTCAGATAGATTATCTATAACTGGATATGCTATCCATATGAAATACTGAGCTTGCTTCAAAAAAGAAGCTAAGGATCTCAGAAAATTAAATATATTTGACAAGGACAAATATTTAAAGTCATCATGATTCCAATATCAGAACATCAATAACCATGAAATTGAAACCATTAGAAAAAAGGTGTTTTTTCCTGCAGCACATTGCTTTCTAGTTGTAGGCTATTTTTAAAGAAATGAATGGCTTTTGCTATCTTTGGGGCAAGAGTTTCACTTATTTATGTGATGAAAAGTTAGCATCAGCATCAGCTGTCTATCTGCATGCACAATAACTATGGTTCAGAAGAATCAGAAGACCATGAAAATTTCACAGACAAGCAATGTATGGTAAACGGAAGAAGCCTATAAATCCCTAATCTTGAATATATATTAATATTTGAAGGCTTTATATAATCTGCAAAGTAAAAAGTGAAAACCATTAAAAATATTAAAACTGACTGTAAGTATGCTCCTCTCTTTTCCCAAAAGTAATTTGTGTGCAGATAAGTTCTGGCCACAAGTTTCCAAGACAAACATATTATTTTTAAGTTACCTTTTATATTTTCATAAATATTTAAACTCTCCCTGAAATTTTAAATATGTTTATAGAGACACAAATGCTAACATTCTTAGCCTCTTGTAATGAAAAAATACAAATTAAGCTATTTCTTGCCCACTGTAAGAGAATAATTTTTTAAAAGAAACAAATAATAAATTCAGAAAAACTTTACCACAAATTTTTTACCTGATAATGAATCAGTTAGATTCAAAAAACTGAAGCAGATTTTCTAGCTTACAGTGTAAATTGAATATTGGAAAATTGAGTTTGAAGGTCATTACTATTCTTTCTCCACAGCTCAAGATAAAGTCTTTAAGCAAACAAAGTAGTAAAGAATTTGACAAGATCCATGCCTGATGCACTGGAGAAATTCAAGTACAGAATTAATTTTACACTGTATCTACTGCTTCATGCCAAATGGCCTGTTTTTTCTTATGCTGAGGCATCCATAAAAACATACTCAACTGTATTTGGATGGGACAAAGGGAAACCTTAGGCAGTCATTGGTAAATGCAATGAATCAACTCTTCCCTGCTATTATACTGCACGCAAAACTGGCATTTAAGCATAAAACTGGAATAGATCTTCTCTACAGTTATGCTTTTTTTATTCTACGCCTGAAATATTATCAGGTTCCATAAGGTAAATTTCACTAACAGGAGATACCTTTACCTTTCTGTGAATTAAAAGGTAGGAAGAAGTAAAAACAGCCACTCAATTGTAAAACTGTATCTTCTCCAAAATACTTGTATTTTAGATAAACAAAGAAATAAACAAAACCAGCCAGGTCCTAAGTTGTGAGGGCTGATGTGAAGCCTGCTGCTCGATAGGGAGCTCACACTTAATGTTTTGTCACTCAACAGTGCCAATTACACTTTCCTGTTACTCCTATTTCCTAATGGTTGTGTACTTTCAGAAGTACAAGATTAAATATCCAAGCAAGAAATTCAATATAATATTTTATATTGAAATAATTAAATCTGATAGAAGCACTGACAGAAATGCTGGTGTACTAAAATGCTGCTAAAAAAAAAAAAAAAAAAAAAAGCCCAAACTCTCTCCTGGCCATAGCTGCAAGGAATATGCACTGTTCCTCCATATCATCTTATCAGTCTACTATAGCAGGTGGCGTACCTGGAAGGGTGATTATAACCAAATAATTTAGTTACATACGTACACGTACTTGGGCGTAAACCAGCTAATATCTTTACCCAGTGTGGCCCACCTGGAGAACAATTTATCTGCGTCCAACAGATATCTTCAACCAGATCATGACAGAAAAGGAATACCATGATGGTGAAACTAGCTGAGCCTCTCCCCTGACTTTATGCACCAAATTTTAACACTGAGCTAGAGCTCAGCAAGAGCTAAAGATCGAGACAATCCTTTAGATCCATACTTCTGTGCAATAAATTATAGAGAAATCAGAATTAGCAATAAAACAAAAAGTAGAATGGATAAACCGACAGAAATTATAGCAGAACTATGACCGTGGGGTTCTTTCTGAACTAATCCAACATTTTAACTTGGTCAGTCTGTTATTTTAAGTAACGATTAACTTAGTCTGTACTGGAAGTTTCCTGCATATTTTTGTTTCTGAGTACTTGTAAGGTCTTCCTGAAGAGAATTCACTTCTGTGTAGAATGGCTTTGTGATGTGGATTAGCCTCCACAAGGGATCTAAATTGACAATAATGAATTCATTTTATATAGTAGGCTAGACTTAAATGAGAAGTGAAAGGCCAGTGCCAGCAGAGTTCAGTGATCAGCCACTGTTGTTCTCTATATAATTTACTGGTTGAGTTTAATAATTACAGCACTGTCTTGATAATCTGTAGCTGCGGCATACTGGAAGGAGAGGAAGAGAAAATGCTTCTTGTGTTAATAGGAGAATTGAATTTTTTTATTTAATGCAGACCCACATAAACTGCAAGCGGAGTATTTATAACGAACATCTAAGAGCACTGACACTGGTTTAAACTAAAATTAATTTATATCACTCAAATCCGGAAAAACATAATTTCAAGCCTTGATCTTATTAGGATACTTAATGTAATCTTATTAGAATGTGAGTTTCTATATATCAAAGTGTTTTATACATTGCAAATATATTTTAAAGAGCTCCAATAAACATTACTGAACAATTCACTACTGATCTCCAAACCTAGTTTCACAGGGGCAGATTATTGGATCTGTAACTAATACAGCAGAAGAGGCAATGCCTTCACGCAGGCGATATTCTTGCTGCTATACAGAACTGTCACATGAGTGTTAAGCAAGTTTCCAGGACTTTCTCATCTCTTAACTGCCTGAGATTTAGCACAGAGCAGCATGCTTTCCAAAAGGACAGAGTACCTACAGCTTCAGCGGAAGCAAATGGGGATCATAGATGCTTAAAATTTCAGAAAATCAGGCCCGGTGCCATATACAAGGAAAATGCTGCCAGAAATGTCACTCACAGAATCCATGCCTGCCACTCCACAGAGATTCATATATGCTTAATGATGGCTAGCAAGTACAGAGAGCAGACCTAGCTAAAGAAAAACAACAGAAAACGAGGCAGCAGGCAAGCGATGAGCACTCTGTCTGCACTCGTATCCCCACTGGCAAAGTCAAAGTAAAATGGTTAAGAAACTGGCAAGGCCGATGCCAAAATTTTAAATGTTTCTAAGGACTATAGCAGACCTTAAGAGAGAGTTTTTCATCTCATTTGAAACAGTTTCAATACTTCAACATTAATGTATGCACATATATATTAATGAAGCAGACATGTTAATCCCCCTGATGTCGATGTCTGTGAAGCATCTTAGCTCTTACTTCCTTCACCATCAGTCGTGTGTAAGTAACGTTCTGTGGCACCATATGAATAGTTCATAGCTCCAGCAATGAATGAATGAATGAACAGTGACCTAAACGCGAGCAGCAATTAAGGTTTCTGTTTCTTTACCCATCAGCTATTGCATATACTCACAGCAAACAAGTGTGTTTTTCTGACATGCACACTTGTCTGTTAATAAGTTAAAGAACTATTTCAGTCAAGAGCCTTTCTCTATTTCCCCTACACGCTTCGTTTCTTGCTACACGCATTGGAGTTTTACTCTGATAAGAGACGTTGATGACAAGCCAAAGAAATGGAGGTGATGCTGCCAGGGATTAAGGTAAAGAATCCTACCCGGCTCCGCAGAAGCACACAGGGTCTGCCGGCGTTTCTCTGCACTGGGAAAGCGTAAGCACAAGCCTTCTGAAAAGCACAATGAGAGCTTCCAGTTAGCACTTCTATTTGATTTTAGTACGCAGTTATACATCCTTTGCAAGACTTTAATGTGCTACAACAATATCGGGACAGAAAAAAATTCCAACATTTTTAATGGCAAGAAGCATGAAATAATTACAATATGCTGGTTTGTTTCCTCTTTTTTAATATTTATAATTTTTTTTTTTTTTTTTTTTTTTTTTTTTTTTTTTTTTTTTTTGGGGGGGGGGGTGTTGTTCTTTAGGTTGGTTGGGGATTTTTTGTTGGGGTTTTTTGTTGTTTGGTTTGGATTTTTTTATGCTTTATGGGGGAAGAAGAGACGAGCAAAAAAAAAGCCACATAAAGAGCCATGCCTGTTCTTTTTCACAGGTTCAGTTCAAGATAATTCTACTAATAATCTACTGCACATTATCAATACAGCAAGTATGTGTTCAGAGGTAAATTACATTATAATTCACTCCAGTGAAACTAAGTTCCAGTTGCAGAATCTTCTTAACAGGAATCATCTGCAAGAGCAACTGCTGGCCTTTAAGGGCTCAGAAAGTACAATTTTAAGTAAAAGTAGTCCTCAAAAATACTTTTGCAATTGTAAACAGAATGACTGACACAATGTTACCTGCCAATGAAAACTCTACAAAAATCCATTTTTCAAATCTTTTATCTCAGTTTAAAAAATGATGTCATTTTCCCTATTATCTACAACATATGGTTCAAAATTCTCAGCCCCTGTTAGTCTGGCAAAAAATGATCTCTGCAAAATAAGCCGAAGAAAATTAAGACAACTCTGGCCAAAGAAAAGAAACAGATCCTGGGAGCTGTTAGTACATTAAGGGAGCATGACACTACTGAATTTGTCTTTGTAGAAGTAGAGAAAACACAGAAGGAAAGCTATCTGCTTGAGATAAGTAGATTTTTTTCTCTTCTATACTAAGCTTTTTAGATACAACAATGTAATTTTATTTTATTCTTTTTTTAATCAAATAATCAATGTGGATAATTGGTCAAGGGAACTAACAGTCTACTGAAGTGCAAAGTGGATGATTGGCTCCTTTATTATTGAAGGTTGCATCATGCTGCCTCGTGACTTCTAAAGCCAAAATTTGTAGGAAACATGTATTCAATAACTAATGTTTGACACTTTAATAAACTCTTTACACTCCATGAACAGTGTATGCTACAGAAATGAACAATATCATTCAATATTGAGATTAGCTCTGCCCCTTCCAGCATCAATTCTGAACCTACAGCATGTATCAGGTATATATAAATTTTTTTAAAAGAACTTCATTTTACATGGTACTGGTTTTCTCCAGCACTTCTCTATGTTCTTAGGAAAACAATGTATGGCTTTTCAAACCTTTGCTTCCTCCCAGCGTTTAAGTAGTCAGAAATATGCATGTATGTGGGTATGGGAGTGTGTTAATGTAATATATACATTAATATATAGATAAAATACTAGCTTTGCGAGATAAATGATGCTACTCTTTTTACTACAAGATAGTTTTAATATAAGGCACAAGAACAGGAGAAGAGGTTGAAAGATCTTATCTCAGAACACAAAGTCTTTCAAAAATGAAGAAAATAATGATCATAAACCACTTGTTATGAATACTAATATGATTTCCCTGAACTCAAACCCTACAACATTCAGCTAACACTGAAGAAACTGAACATAACATGACTCATGAACTGCCAAAAAGCAGTATGGGTGAAAACAGAATTCGTTCCTACTGTCAGAGACAAAAGTAACAAAACGCAAACCCTGTTTTAAAATGTAGGTAACATCGTCAAAGATCCAAAGATCAGATTGAGAAGAAAGCTGTGACTGGTCAAAGAAAAAGCTAGCTGGTCGGGCTGAGAAGAGCAGAACAATTTGGAAACTGTAGCTTCAGCTGGTCCCTACTGCTACTTTACCCAAAGCACATGAGGGGATTGTGTCTACGTAGGAAGGGGAACAAATTTGGCAAAGCCGTGGAAAGAAATCGTGAGTTAATCTCGCAACATAATGGGTGGACTTCTCCACTGTGTGTAATGTCCTCCTAGATGTATATACCAAGAGCTGCTCTGCAGCATCATTTCCTGGATGCTTAGAATCAGATTATCAGTTTTACTGCAGATTTACAAGGCATTAAAGTAGCTTTACACTCCCTCCCTCTCTCCTTTCTCTCCCTGTCCTCCCTGAATATTAATCTCACCTTTATTCTTGAAAATTATTTACATTAGAAATTAAAAATCATGTAACAGAGATTATAGGAAAGCCACCAAATCAAATTTTACCTGTCATAAATAATGATCTATTTTTATTCTTCTTTATTTTAGGACTTCCTTGTATGTAGTCATACATTACTTTTCAACCTTGCCAGAGCTGAGAGGCTGAATGGACACTGACAGACCACTGAAGGAGAATAGGTTCTTTCATGATAAGCCAACATAACTCTAGGCCAATTTTGGACATTATTTGGCAAGCGTTACTGTATTAAGGAAGCAATTTTTCAAGGTTCACATGCACCAAGTGCAGTGCGTATTATACAGCTATTAAAAAAGCTGCATTACCATAAGACTGAATATATCTTGTTCATGTAATTATCTAGTCAATTCAACATGCCCACACAACATTTACATACAACTAAAAATGTAAGAACTCACAGAACGCAAAATCTCTACTGTATGATGCTCTTGAATAGCTTACACTCCCACTTTTTTTCTTAAAACCACATCCAGTGATATTATTCAAAAAAGAAACTTGCAGGTCCCATGCCCACCAGGCATAGAAGTCTTACATTCATATCTACAAAAATTATGAAAATGCAATCAGAAATTTCATGGACAGTATACACACTTATTAATATGATCTGTTTTATTAGGTCCCAGTGAAAACATCTTATTAGTTCTACAATTAAATGATTCAGAAACCATCCACACTATCTTTGCCTTTTAACAGTTCCAATCAGTAGCAGATCTAGGTGTAATCAACAGCAGCAGGGGGCTTTAGGAAGCAAAACAAAACAAAAACAGTAGGGATCTTTACTAGTTTACAGTAATTGATACAAGGAGATGTTATATGTTACTGAAAGTTTGCCCAAGCTATGGAAAAGCTACATGAAAATTCCCTATTATCTACAATTTCCATTTCAATATAGCAATGGCAATACAATAAGCTTTTAAAAAAATGGAGTGTTTAGAGTTCACTGCATTCCTTGCTGATCTAGAAGATCTTTTTTATCTCTGTTTTGCCCCCTCCGTTTTACATTTTCTGTAACAAGATCAATATTTGGGTTACCATATATTCAGAAACCATGGATGTCACCCCTTAAATTTGTGAGTGGGCTGCACGAGTGATATAAAGTCCCACTTCTGTAGGAGTTGAGCACATGGTCTGAACAGCACTTTTAGCCCCTGCTATGCATGGTAGCGAAACTATGTTTCCCATATGTTAGAGCTGACAGGCTGACTGATACAAAATCAACTCAAAGAAACTTACATACAAGTTATTTTTACGCTTTTTAATCCTTTTTCTCTATTAACAGTGCCCCAGATATAAGAAAGGAATACATTAAAGAGAAATTGATAAGTGGTGCAATAATTTATGCACCCTTTGAGTGCTAGGACATCTGCATAAAACGAGGCCATCGCCTTTTTGATGTCAAGGATCTTGGGATAGTTCCAAATTGTAAGTATTTAAATCCCAAGCTTTTAAATTCCCATTGATTTTAACACAAGCGCAAAGAGATAATCTTCCAAGTATCTTTTTGGATCTTCCCTTGCTACCACTTCTGAAAAAGACTGTATGTAGCCACAGCCACGCAGCACTCCTAAAGGACAACCAGTGAGCATCTTACAGTGAAAGCCCACGTTGCCGCATCTGCAACATTCCCAACCTCACTAATTGAATGCAAGTTTGCATAAAAAGAATAATCACACTTTTGGACCGAGGCACAGGCAGAGCCACAAGAGAAGACACACTCCTACCATGCCATCTCCTCTGTAGAACCAGAGAAATCAGCAAGCAGACTATGGGTTGCTTTCTTGGTGGCCAGGTAAAGACACATGAAATTCAACATTTTCTACAGATGACTCACTCAATGACCACCAAATGAGTATCAGGAAGTCTTATACTTGCTTGAGCCACTGTAGCCTCTTAAAGAGCAGAAGTTCAAAATTTCATAAATACACCTAATTACCTACTGTATGGATAATTTTATTCTTTTTAATATTGTATTAAGCCTTGCAGCAAAGCCTACTGTTTTAGCACACAGCTTAACCAGAAATACGACAGCGGAACATGCTGGGGTGAAGCCACCATGAAAAAATCATCAAGTGGAATCACCACCATACTTTTGCAGGAGTACAGCCATTCACTCACAGAAGTCGCCAACAGCGGACAAAACATACCACCTATCTCACATCTGTCCTCTGAAGAGGACATTTTCCAAAGAAATCATGTATTATTTAGTGGAAAGGCACCTGTTCAGCCGGGTAAGATGCAGTTAGACAAGCGCAATAAATTCCAGCATCAAAACACAACTTTCTTACGCCCGTGGGTGAAAAGAGAAGCAGTTGTAAAGGTAAAGAAGGGGACATTTCACCAAATGCTAGAGAAGAACTGTCAGGGACTGTTGGTGTGGCATAACACGTTATTTCTGCAGCTCATGGGTGATGAGTTCAGATGAGTCAGGCCATATATGAGGTAAATTTTCTCATTTACTCAATTCTTCAACTTGCTGTCTCACAGACTATCTGGTTGAAAGCTCCTCAGGCAAATTTTTAAAGGACATATTTCAGACACCCATACTGAGGATAGTGAGCTTGACCATAACCAATAAATTCATTTCAGTCAAGAAATATTAAAAAGTAGTTAAAAGATTCAAAGCTAGGACACAGATGCCTCATTGGAACTAGCTAATCATTTCCAAAAGGACTAACCTGCCAAACACATTTGGAAAAAAGCATCAG
>KL273204.1:52659-65159 GCA_000699545.1 Podiceps cristatus | reverse complement strand
CTGCTTTTAGCTGCAGGATAGCATATTTTATCACATTTGATATACAGGGTCAAAGGAATAAAAAAATTAACCCCGTATTTTTGCATAAAATGTATAAATAAATTCTGATGGTGCAAGCTCAGCAAGTAGAATATTTTTACTAGTACTATCTTGCGATAATGTTTTTGTAATCACTTATATTTCAGCTGCTAACAATTGAACGCAGTTTTCTATGTTATTAACACAGTTCTACAAATCACAGGGAAAAATCCAGTATCTGAGCAAAAGAGGATAAAAGGTCACATTTTCACAAGGTAATCTTTTCACACATACAAGAGGCAATAGGCCAAGTCACTTAGCTTTTCCTAGCTAATCAAACTGCACAATTTCAGCATAGTGGTTCTTTTTAGATGTAGGTGGTGATAAAACGATCCTCGGCTTGGGAACACGTCCAAGATACATACACACTCCCAAACACCTCCCCCTACTCACCCCACCTCCAGTTGATTTGAACACAGACATATTTATCAATACATTTTAAGGTAGAAACCATGCTGATGGGGACAATTATGAAACAAGAGAGAGGTCACAGTAAATCCAACTAGGAGTATGTGACCAAAGTTATGTGGGGGAAAAACAAACTAGTGTCAGCACCAAGCATCTGTTGCTGCTGGTGCGCGGACAAAGCGAGTGCCAGAACAAGGAGGCAGTTTTGTAGATCTACTGTTTGTCAAGTCGCCCACTGAAGCAAGCCTTGAAATCAGTGTGTGTACTGTGGCCATCTGTTTACTTTTCACTAGCAAAACTCTGACTCTTACCATTTCTTTGAAGCCATGGTCAATGTCAAGGAACAGGTACAGTTCTGCTGATCGTGCATGTTTTTTTAACTTGGACAAAAGGAAGGAAGAAGGAAGACAGAAGTATATAATTAGCTTTAAAAGGAAAGATATTACAGGAAAAGTATCTTCATTTATTCAGATATATTATACCCCAAAGGGATTAAGCCATCAAGGTCCCATGAAAGCAACAGAAGGACTGGGCTACCACAAAAAAAAAAATTGTTTAGTTACTGCACTTTGTAACAGAGAGCTTCTGAATTGACCTGAACTTAAGAAACTTGTCTCTGCTGTGTTCACACCAGTGACCAAGGACAGTATAGTTCAAATGACCTATGATAAAGTGGATTTAAAAGTTCAAATACTCTCAAATCACCAACCACCACCACACTGATAAACTCCACTATTAATTAGTTTCACTGTGCAGAATCTACCCAGAGAAAGCCACGGTCCATTTATCAATGTTGTTCATGCAACATCTCATGCACACATCTACAGAATGTATGGAGATTTTAATGCTGCCTTTTTTTTTTTTTTTTTTTTTTAGAACCAACATATATTTGCTGTACATTACAATCTTATTTACTTATGTAGTTTCTTAACTTTCTCCCTGTTTTACTTGTGTCATGTATCTACTTCTGCGGCCTGTCCTTTTTCATGAGCCCCATCATTTTTGAGAGAGATTTTCTTTTCCTCTGTCCCAGGTCTTAAAAAGGAATATTTAAACTAGAATCCCAAAATATCACAGGTACTCTATGATTTATGTATGTGTGTATGTGGCTTACAACGTGGGCTGCCCTGCACTGATTCCGTTAAAACATGCTTAGACAGACACACTTATATTCCATACAGGACTAATGAATATAGGTAAGATACAGCTGCGTGATAAAGGTCATGCTGTGTCAGCAGTAGGTATTACCAAAGAACTGGAAAACTTTTCCCATACCAGGTGAAGCTATACGGTACGATTTCTCCAGAACTCTGAAAAAACTCCATTAGTTTTTACATTTAAATGCTTGCTGAGACTGGCAGAGGCACATGTGTGTGCATCACACGTATGTATTTTGAAAGCACCAGTCAAAAAATGGCTATGCTGTTTTTTTCAACCCTTCAAAACTTACTTGAAAATGAGCCATAGATTTTGTGTGGAAGCTAATGATTTTACAATTCAGTCAGGTCTTTCACCTCCAAAACAACTGCTCCAGACAGTAGTCTTTGCAGATAAAAGAGACGTTGCTCTTGAAAAGTCTTATGTATAACATTTAGGAAAAAAAGAGATGTAAGCTTACTGTCATGTGAGTAGTCTAAGAGGCTACAATATACAAGAAGTATTACATCTTCCTCTAAACAAAAAGAATGCACCTTTTGGAGTTAACTTCAGTATTTCCATAGAGCACATAAAGAGCAATCACCAAAATTAGTGAAATGTTTCAAACTTCTTATTCCACAGAATAACCTGACGAAAGCAGACCACTCACTAATAAAGTGCAACTTAATAAATCATGTGAAATCTTATTTTGTTCAAACCCTTACTAACTCCTAGCACCATCTGTTACCATCAAAACTATATGACAAGATATGATATATAATTAATAGGTAAACAACAATCTAATTAAAATGGACAAATACTCCATGTTCCTGCCATTTGGGAGCTCTAATTACAGACTAAATTTTAAGCTTGAATTAAATATTTAAGCTGGAAAATTAACTTTCCTTCTCGAGCCTTGAATACATTAATACAGATATGTGAAGCGACTTCCTGATGGGAACTTAAACATGTAATTTAGTTTCATCAAAGCAGTTACTAATTGTTAAGCAGCAGTACCTTACCATATGTACACAATAGCTATTTAGAGCCGAAAAGGTGGTTTTAAAGTACCCCTCTGCAACCCTTTTCTGACATAAATATAAAATGTATATACAGCACAGCAGTTTACACTACACACTGAAAATAAATTACATAGAGACTTCAGCTTTCAATGGGTCTTAGCATGCATAAGTCTGAACAGATCTAGATAAACAAATGCGTATTTTTGCTGCCGAAGAAATGAAAGAATGTCTAGAAAAGTTAAGCTATTTTTACATTCTACTTACTTGTAGAATTTTGAACTTGCAGAGTAAAACATGCAATTTGCCTGAGCTATCTAGCAAAATAAGATGGTGAAAAAACAGGTATTTCATCTGTCTTAATAAGATGATTCAGACTTTCTGAAATACTAATGTCTGAAGGACAGAAATATGAATAAAATGGAGAACAGCATTATACAAAACATTGTTAAAAAGCTTCCAAGTATGAAAGTGGCTAAAATTTGCCTAAAATTAATGCAGCACAGTACATATTATTGTATTAGGAGTCTAAAAAGTACACTAACACAGGAATTTGGATGATTTGCATTCTGACCAGTACTTGGATGCTAGGTGTTTAACAGCACCTACTGCTCAGCAACAGACTTCTCTATTTTAGAAAAAAAAAAACAAAGCAAACAACTCTGCTCTTTATGCAAACCACAATGCTTTCCAAATATTGCTGAGTCGAATCACCTTGCAAAGCATTTCTGTCATCTTATGGATACAGAAAGTGAGGCACAGAATGCTAGGTGACACCTACAACCATATATCAAGGCTTCAGCAGTGTAAAATGCTCCACGTATATTGAACACTATGCTTTTCACGTGGAACATTTTTAAGGGAGGGCAAACATGGATTTCATGTCAATGAAAGACATGTCATTCGTGTCAATCAAGAGTTGGCTCTTACAGGCCCAAGTCAGTGATATACGTGAAGCAAGATTTCTTGATCTTCAATATTCTCTTCCAATCCTAGTATTCCCCTTCCACATAATAGAAATACAGAAGAAAGAAAGAAGAAATTTAATCCATCCATCTAACCTTAATGATGTTTATTTGCAGCATAAATACAGATGACAGATAAATTACTGGGCCATGACTTCACCGAGGGATTCCAGTGACATCAAAGCCAAACTTCCAACAGTTTGTGATGTCACTAATAACCCTCAAGGGATTTCTCCTTCCATAACTCAGAAGAACATAGCAGCTTCTCGACTTATATACTTAATGGACTGGAGTCCCAGAATATGCTTTAGAACCTCGTCTGCTTCTGCTGCTCCCTCACTGCTATCCTTTGTCCCATTCCTATAACACAGTTATAATTTCACTCTTTCTCTGTGATAAAAGTACAAGGACAGCTTACAATAATCAAGCTGGTATTTTCAGTTACACAGACCCTGATACTGTTCTTTACACAGAGCTTTAGACCATACTTGTATTATGTAAGCAAAATTTACATTTTAAATGTACTGAATCTCTTAAATATTATAAGCCACTTATTTTTACAATAGCCATGTCTTCACCATACTTTCATAATACAGTCTGTGAAGCTACTTAAAAATGATTAAATAATTCCTTAGCAGTTAAAAGAATGAAAATCTTCCCCCTGGACAAAGATGACTTGGAACTTAGGTACCATAAATCTTTTAGAGACGTACATTATGAATTTCACCCATGTTTGTCCATCCATCATTTCCTCTCTTTTTTTTTTTTTTTTTTTTTTTTTCCGCCAATCAGTACTCCTGAGCTACTTAACTTTGAGCAGGCCCATAGCTTATGTTCCAATCCATATTTCCCAAATGATTAGAGTACGTACTCTGCATAACATATATACGCTCTTGTGTTAGGTGCTGAAAACAAACACGGAGTCCTCTAGCGATATACACTTAATTCATCTGGCCAAGCTAACTGGACAGGAACACTGCACAATTCAGTCATTTCAAAGTGGAAACACTGGACAGCGCTGGTGAGAGTAGAAAAAACAGTTTTTCTCCCAAGCCAAAGCAGGGAATGAAATGCAGACACCAAATGAATATTATTGTTGTGGTGGACACAAGACGTGACAAAGATGCAATCCGCTATCTTGCAGTCATTAAAATTTATCTTCTTTTAATTACAGTTGCTTAGGTTTTGAACCACACTCTGATTAGAGGGAAAGACTGCTGCTAGGCAAACCAAATACCAAGTTCTGGGGAGCACTATCATTCCCTCTGCAGTCCAAGATACAGCCGTATTCTTTCCAGGCCTATTTATAGACCATATTGTACTGTACATGTGCCATGGATCCTAATGTGAGGAAAATTATATAGATATTCAAAGCATGACATATTGATTCAACATATTGAACGGATTGTTTTTTCCTCTATTTATTTAAATGATTATAATAGTTTATAGTGAGCTTAGCCCTTGAGACAGATGGTTGTAAACTCAAAATTTAAGTTTTAAATAACTGTATTAAAATGAAGTAAATGATTTTATCCACCCTCCTCATTAGAAGGAGAATGAATTTATCTAAACACAGTCTTTAACCCTCTCCTGAGCTGTCTGTGACTATTTATCAAAGAAAGTGAACTTCCTAAATTGTTTCTGCTGATGAATTCACAACTTACTGACTGGAATTTTAAAATGTGTCTCATTAAAATGTGTCTGATATGCATAGTATTTTTTTACATTGTGTTGGGCAAAAGTAAGCTTGGGTTTAGGGCAAAGAAGGGAATTCTACAATTATCCATTTTGAAAAGAGCTTTAAAATGTACATCTACAGTTGGTATCTCATCTAATTCTTTCCAAGAGAAAATTTCTAAATTGCCAGGCACAAAAGCATAAAGTAAAAAACTCTGTCCATAACTCATGCAAGTGAAAGAAGCAGTTTTCCCTTAAAGACTACAGCTCTACAAGAGTACTGCCTGTGAAAAATACTGAATTATATTTATCCTACAAGACCTTTATCCCTTTCTGTCTCCCAATTTTATGAGCATCCCTTTTGTTCTTTCCGTCTTCGCATTCCATCATTGCACTTTATGCTGACTTCTGAATTTCACTGCTGAGCAATGTCAAAGAACAGATCATTTTGCAAGTCACTTGGTACTTAAATATGATAGCTAAACTTCATGTCACTAAGTCCATTTGAATCATTTAAAAAAATACGCATTGATAAATATGTTAACCATTCAAGCCTGATGATTAGTCTGAGCACTGTCAAACAAGTTCGAGTTCCATTAGGTACTTCTAAAAGATTCACAAAAGGTAGACCTACATCAGCAAGTGGCAACTGCTTGACATGGGCAGACAGGTAGCATGAAATAGTTAATGCTGAGGACCAACATTCCTGCAATATATCTTTTAAGGGGTTTTAATTTGGACTGGTCATGATCGGGACCAAAAGCCCACTAGCAGCTGTTGTAAAAGAAGTTAATTTATACACTGCAACTTCTGATTTAGCTTAATCCAAAAGAAATCAATTTTCCCAATGCTGGCACTACTCTGCAGTATGAACACAAGCACAGGGGGGACAATCTGCTTCAAAGACACATTCCCAATCCGTACTAAAACGGACCATACCAGGAAAAACAAATCTGCTTTCAATTAAATTGGTTACTTAAGGGTGCACATAAGGGTCCACTAAAACATTTTTGGGAAGCCTGCAAGTAGAAGGATCGACACTCACTAAGTTAGATCAACAGTTTCTCATGCTATAATGCTGCTGGGCAAAGACCAACATCTTAAAATACCATGGGTCTCCTTTCACCTTTACCTTCCACAGGCAGCAGGGTGAGCATACAGTAGGTCCACAGAAGAGGTTAATGACCATTCAGTTTGATGTCAGACCACAAAAGGTGTGAATGCTTTTTTAAGTCTAGCTAGTGCCACTTACTGATCTGCAACTCCAGACTTAGCAATGGTTGTGAAAATGTTAGAGTAATCCTAAGTAATATTAAGTGAGTCAGGAAGTTTATGTGCACACATAACATAAATGTGTGGTTGGGTTTTTTTTAGGGAGTGAAAATGAAAAAAAAAACAAAAACAAAAACAACCCAAACCCAAAAATCAAACATCAGATTTAGGAAAACAGATTCAGTGAAATATTTGATAGAGATGAGACCTTTTTTTCTTTGGTACTTAAAAACACTTGTTAGGGGCAATGACAAACTTTAGAGTAATTCTGAAGAACCTGTCCTGTTAAACTAATACATCAAATTTGAAATTTTGTAATGAAATGACAGGTTCACTATGTGAAATGACAAAAGAAATAGCAGAAAACTTACAGTGAGCAACTATTAAAAAAAATTAAGACGGTGTGCTGCCCTGTTATTTTTGCAGTTGCTCTGATTTTGTACAAGTCATCTTAAGGACATCATGTCAGTTAGTTTCAGGTTATCTCCTCAGGATTTTGCACCATTTCCAGTATGGGCCAAATACCTGGGCAAAAACATGTTTTCCGATGAGCTTTCAAAAGCAGCCTCTCTACAGTGTGCATTTAGACCCGTACCTGAGCAAAGCTGGAGACCTCCATTATAAGGCTTAACAAGTGCTTCTTAGCATTACTCTGCATTCTCCCATTATCTACTCTTCTTTCGTAACTCTGAGGCACAATTTGCCTTGCCAGAAATGTGTTACCAGTAATATCTGCTCACTTGGAATGTCTCTTTTAAAATCCTGTTTACCTATCCCGACTTCACGAGCATGATATCCAAGTCTTATGACTAAGAGTTACTTAATTCAGTATTTTTTTAGATTATTTAGATGTTTCCTGAGACAGAATAAAGACCTTCTTTCAGATAAATAAAGACAGAGTCCTGACAATACAGAAAATAGTATATTCCAATAGTATGCAATAATCTTGAGTTCCACACTGTTTAGAGCAACTTGGTCAATAATACTATTGAATTAGCTTACATGTTTAATTATTTAAAAGAAATAATAATAAATAAAATGGTGAGCCATTGGCTATGAATAAATATGTTCTTTCAAAGGGCTACTAAAAATTCCTCATAGTAATTATTATTAATAATAAACTATTGGCTAAAGGAGTAATCACTGTCATGGATCACAAAATAAGTGACACAAAATGAAGTGCAAAATATTCATCTAAGAGGAGGAACTAGATACACAAAACTGATATTGTACACGAATTGCTTTTGGGTGCAATTATCTTCCTCACACGTTAATATAATTTTGGCATCTTATTATATGTTTTATCCCACAGGGAATTTTAATTCAAAACCATAATTATCAATAAACTTCCTTCACAAAAACTACCAGTCTCACCTCCTAGCATGATTTCATACAATCCTGCAAGCAGCAACTGGTTTTATATGTCCTGTGGTAAATCCAGTGACAGATACTGCACAGGAACAGAAGTTTAGAGCTTACATGTCACCTATAAGGACAAACATTTCCTTTCTCTTGTTTACTATGCCACACAATTTATAACACCTTTCTATTATATATTGTCACTTGGAACATACAGTATGCATTTCACATTGATTAAAAAGTGTTTGAAAACATTTTATCTCCTTTTAAAATACAGCCTGCTTGTTAGCTCGAGTTTTGATATCCACAAATACAACAGATATTAAGCATAGAAGGCATCATGAGTAGATCATAAAACAAATAACTCTGGCCAAAACCACAGGGCATTCTATGCCTTCAATCAAACCGCAGCAATTAATATGAAATTCTAAATACGGAATATAATGCCACATAAATAGTATAACAGCCAAGTCCTGTCTAAGAAGCCATATGTTTTTTCCCATTGTTCAAAAAAAGGAGATGACTTCCCGTCACTTATGTTTCTGATTAGCAAGGTGATTTATGCCACAATCACTAAAAATGCCAGCAAGTGAATGAGAAAATGCATAGTGACTGCACCAGATGTGCACAATAAACAGGAATCCCATTGTAATCTCTGGTACTTAGTTTATATGAAGGTAATGTAAGAAACACTCTTGGATATGGCAAAGTCACTCTTTTTTTACATTTGACTATAAATGATATGAAATAAATTGTGTGTTTTATACTTTATGGCATGCATACATTGATAAATTAGGTACAGTTTTGTATCCCGACTTATCTACAAGACAAACCTGGCTAAGATCATGGGGATTAATTGCTTCAGAAGTGTGAAATGCAGCTTTTCCATTCTTTTCTGCACACTCAGTGAAGAAACAATGATTAATCACTGTTTAACTATTCTCTTGAGGATCTACAAGATTGCCAAAGCAGGACTTATCCTCATAAATCCAAAAAACACAGGTTTAGATTTGTTGCCAACAACTGAAAGAACATGAACTTAAAGCCATTCGTTATCAGATTAAAACAATGTCAAGGCTTTAGAACCCCCTACCAGTGCAAAATTCTTTTTAATCTGCACTTAACAATGGGAATTGGATTATCAAATCTGATTTGAGAAAAAATATATGTATTTGTATACGTGAACACATGACCCGTTATCAAAAGTATAACATCCTGATAATAACAAAGCCACTTCCATTACTGCAGCATAAGAGAAGCAGCATCTTTAAACAGGAATGTTTACATTGATATTAATGCTCAGTAAATAACAAAACCCCAAACAACTCAGTTGAAATTGCATCCATTTCCATTTGTTTGCAACAAATTCCACTTATGTATAAGTGGAATAAATAATTTGTTTAAATGTATAAGAATTTGTTTAAACATCTTTACTTTTTGATACAGGAATGTACTGATAACAGTGCTTTACATTTGTCTAACAACTTTATAATCAATATTTAATAAAAATCACTTTCTTTAATAAACAGCTCGCTATGTAAACAGACCACATGATCATATGAGAAATGCAAAAATTACCTTTTAAAAACTTCCTCTATTTAAAGAAGGTATTTATAAAAAAAGTAAAATTTTATTATGGACATAACACACACTGCTGCAGCCTCTATCTGTACGTAACAGCATCAGAGGAGTTACAGTCTTTTCTAAAAAAAATCCAGTTTAAAAATTTTAATACCTTTTTCTACGCCATTAAAGGGAGACAATAACTAATGTCAAACACTTTCTAAAGATCCTCCCAGGAAAAAAAAAAAAAAAAATACCACCTACATTTAAATGATTGTAAAATAAGGAAAGAAATGAACATTTAATCCTCCAGACACACCATGTCAGTAACACACAGGCTGCTGTGGGAGAGAGGAAACCGTGCCGGAGCTCCCAAGCGCCTGGGAGCCCAGGGGACGCAGGTACAAGCCTGTTGCTGAGGGACGGTGGTGGCCCGCAGCTGTCCCAGCCGCTGGCCGGGTCCCCGCTGCGCCCCACGGCCTCCCGCATCCCCAGCTGCGCCAAACTCATCCGCAGCTCCCCTTCCTCCATTCCCCCATCACTTTGGGTTCCCCGCCCCAAAGTTAATGCTGATAATGTCTCCTACTTGGCTGTAGGCAAAAATGTAAGAATGAAAAAGTCGATCTTAAAAATCTCTATAAATTGACCCACGCTGTCCACCTGCAGCACCCTGCCGTAGGAGCCTCCGCGGTGCCTGGGCCTTCCCACCCTGGGGACAGTGCCGTCACTCAGCGGTACTACACATCCCCAAAGTGGCAAGCTTAGCCATGGAAACTGGGGTGCTCGAATTTTAACATTGTACCGTGAGAGCCATTTGCTGCAGAAAATCCACAACATGTAAGGAATTAATTTCTTGAGGTTATTTCTATAAACATGACAGTGAGCCAGAGGTCACCAGGAAGGGACAACCCTTCTCTAGGGGAAGTTAGCTTCAACACAAGGGTAACAACAAAAGAGGGAACTTAAATTTCATGCAGACACTGCAAGCACATGCGCTGCCCTGGTTAAAGCACTGGCTAACTATATGAGAAATACATGCTCCCCTGGATTAGCCTTTCATTTGCTGCACCATTTTGAATTTTCTGCCACTTCTCTTAGTTTCACAAACTGGAAGACCTTGATTCTGTCCCAGGTCAGCGAAGGAGTTTACAACGTTGTTATCTCTCTCGGGAACAACTGAAAGCTAGGTTTGTAAACTCATCAAAATCAGTTTGGAGAGTTCAGGTTTCACGCACTAAAGGAAACACTTAACTGGCATTTCAGCTCCCTTTTCAGATCAGCTCCCAGGGAGGACCAGTGTTCTCAATCAAGTCCCACAGTACGACTAATACTCACTCCTGTTTGTAAAGCACTCAAGATCTCCAACTACAAATATTAACCAGCCTATGTCTACTAGAATTTTCACATTTACGCAGACCAATACATACTTTTCCCTGTTCTAAGAAACATCAGACAAATATTATTCTACTGTTATCCAGCATTATCTACTTAGTGAGGTGAGGCACACTGCTTGAAAGACAAAACTGACCGCACAATGCATCCCTTATCTACAGCAAGAAAAGAATTCACTGCTAACTTGGTCATTAAATAGAAGTCTTTACAAACTCAGATATACTGAGGTTAACTTCTCATAAAAGTGGTTTTAACTACAGATTTTAATCTTAGTTACCTAGTTGGTATCAAAAACTATTCTTTCTCCTTCTCTCCAGACATGTAACTTCTAGTACCTAATTCGGAGGAGTGGTACACAATTATTGTGATGTTTGTAATTTATGCACTATTAAGTTTTAGGTCTGCTTTAAACATGTTTCACCATGCACTGGAATGTGAACACACTGTAATGTGTTATCCTCCATATTAACTATGCAACATGAGTGAGGGGGAAGAAATACCTAAAAATGAGGATACTCAACAGTTATGGTTCCTGATCCTACTAGAGTAATTGAAAAATATTCTTTCCTGATCCTACTAGAGTAATTGAAAAATATAGAATAAGATTTTGCTTTGCAAATGGCTAACATGAAATAAAACAGCAGATCTTACAATGTTACATTTAATGTATACACTTTTTTAATTAGAGGCACAGCGTATTTCTGAAAAAATTCTTCCTGTAAGTTGTAAGCATGTATGGTAAATTAGAATATATATTAAAGAAAGTCTTTGACATGTAATACCTGATGCATTTGCCTGTGTAACTTACTGTATGTTGTTCATAGCAATAGAAACATTTTTAACTATCTTGAAACATATTTTTCTTGCTAACTACTGTAATAACTTTCCTGCCTGTTGGACTAGTCAGCAAAATATTAAAGGTTCAGAGAAACAAGGAATATATAACATTACAAAACTGTTTTTGGAAACATGTATGACTTGAAAAATTGCTTCAAATATTTTTGCAGAAATCAAGAAAAAAAAATGTATGCACTGATGTTGAAAGATGCTCATCAACAGCTGCTACAATACCACATGGTCACTTTAATCCCTGTTTTAAGAGTACTCTTGGCAATGTTGCTCCTGCGAGACATTCAGATCACAGTAACAACACAATTTTTTTTTCCCTACCATTTTCATTCAACTAAGAGAAACTGTCCTGGGGAATGCAGACAATCTCCACTACTCCTCATTCCAGCTGGACTTCCAATAGGCATTGTAACCTGGCATAAAGCCTTCACTGCTTACAGTACACCTGGTGAAATATTGCTCTACAATGTCTCCCCAGTAATACCCCTAACCACTTCAAGGCAATAACACCACTCTGGGCTTTCCTGCATTTATTTCCCATAATTCAATGAATTTCCCAGTCTCTCGTTTCTCAGCCCTGTATATACATGGGCTCAGAAACCCTGAAAATTTCAGGATGAAACCATTCCTTATGACCCTTTTCCTTGGACATGAAGGAACTTCCCACAGTGACAACAATGTTCCTCCGTCTTCCCTTTCTAGCAAACTCCCAGATGGTAGAATCAGCTTCCACTGAAAATAATTTCAAGCAAGTTTCATTGCTTTCCATACTACTTCTTTT